>ML869796.1:9819-20349 GCA_009831015.1 Picea engelmannii | reverse complement strand
TTTTAACGGCTAGCTTGATATGGCTGAAGACAAGAGGGTTAAATGTTGAGGTGTTGCTAAAGCAAGGCCTCGACAATGAAACCCTAGGGGAGAAAGGCTCACAAAGGTGTAGAAAAACCTAAGCCTTAGTGCTTTTTCCTCCTCCTTCAGCTAAATGGCAAGAATAAAAATCGACTAGCTTGAGTAATACAAGAAATGGCTAAAGACGAGAGGGTTTAATGATGAAGTGTTGCTACAGCAAGGCTTCATCAACAAAACCCTAGGGAAAATGGCTCACTAAGGTGTAGAAACCCTAGGCCTTAGTGTGTTTTCTCCTTCCTTAGGTCAATTGCAAGATGAAAAACGACTAGGCTAGAAGAAAAGAATTAGAGTGTTGCTATGGCAAGTCTCCATCTAACTTCAACAAAATCAAATGGCTCTTAACTTGGTAGGGACATGAGACAAGGACCTTAGGATGTGCTTGTCACCTAGGGTTTTATTCAGCAAATTATAATAACAAATGCAAGAAAACAATACTACAACCATTCAATCAAGAAGTTTTGCAGAAATTTACTTACATTTAACCAAGAAATCACATAGCCATACCCTGGTTGTAAACCTTCCACCAAGAGAAATGCCAAAAATAGCCAAAACAAGCCTCCTTCAACAAGTGTGCCTTAGAATTTCAGCCAAAACCCTAGAATAGGGCACAAATTTCAGACCTCACCAAGTGGTGAGTGAAAGATGATGAAAATATTAAGGCAAAAACCCTCAATATATAGCATACCAATGACCTAAATTACATTTTAGGTCATTAAAAGGCCGACAAGGCCAAAATACCAAAATCATATTGTTTTACATTAAATCTCATAAATTAAAACCCTAATCAAGCAATAGTGAGACGTCATCCCTTTTCTAGGGTGACGTTAGCCCCTTTTAGGGCAAATGCAGCCTCCTGGAGCAAGACATTAGCCCTCCTTGGGCTTCTCCAAGTTGCCACACGTGCCAAAACTGCCATATCTGCCTCCCAAAACGTCCATACTGTTGGGTGACGTCATGGGCATCCTGGGAGACGTCTTGGGCCTTCCAAGGCCAACGTTCCTGTGGAGAGGGCTCAACCCCCCTAGGTACAGGTCTCCTCAGCTGCCTCTGGTGGATTCTTCTGCTCTTCCCTGGTACAAATGCTCTACCCTGTCTCTGCCCCCTGTCGGGGTCTTAGCATCCATCTAGTGGGCTCTTCAGCCCCATGGAGGTCCGAACTGATCATCTCCCCATGTGTACCTGTCCAACATGGTACCTATCTGTCGGGCATGATCCTGCACATCAACAACTACGCCCTCCAGGGGCTCATAAGTCACAGGGATCATAGCACTGTCAATCACATCTCATCATCAATATTATTAAATATGTGCATAAAACCCCTTTACCCCAGTCTAGTGCTCAAAGACATTATACAAGTCTACAATGCAAGTTTGGAGGAGGTGACGGGACGTCTTATTGGGCTAGTGTCTACTGGAAGAGGGATGTTTCTGGAAAGGATTAAATCCAAGTCATGTAAGTGGGTGAGGTGGATGGGGATGCCTGGGCAAAAGGTGTAGTGATAGCAGGGATGGCTTACCGGTGGGTGCCTCTATGGAGGGTGAGTTGCACCTGTCATGGATGCAATGTTTCCAAGCCCATTTGTGCCTCTTATCATCATTATTTTTATTCTAAGATACTAGTCAAAGGACACTGCCCTGGCTTGGTGACCAGTGGTGGCAATGTTAGCCACAAGCATTTCACGAAAATGAGAAGGTTGGCTCGTGATGAGACCCCCTTTCTCTTGGCTATGCCACCAAGAGCCACTACCCTGGCGTGGTGACCAGATGCTGGTAGTGTCATACCACTAGATGCCCATGGACCTAATAGGTTGGCTCGTGATGAGACCCCCTATCCTCTAACTAGGTCTTGTCTTATTGTTTTCTGTATCTTTTTATTGCTTTTTTCTTTCAAGAAGCTAGTCAAAGGACACTGCCCTAGCTTGGTGACCAGAGGTGGCAATGTTACCCACAAGTACTTTCACGGAAATCCGAAGGTTGGTTCGTGATGAGACCCCCTTTCTCTTGGCCATGCAACCAAGAGCCACTACCCTGGCGTGGTAACCAGCTGCTAGTAGTGTCATACCATTAGGCACCCATGTACCTAATAGGTTGGCTTGTGATGAGACCCCCCATCCCTCAACTAGGTCTTGATTTATTTTTTATGGGGCCCTCTGTTTCTTGCTGAGAAGCCTTATATTGCTTTCTCGGGGATCCCTGGGCGAAGCATCTTGAGGTTTTATTCTTAGGCTTTTATTGTCAGCTGCTTTTACCCCCCAAGCCTTTAGCCCCTTCTTCCCACAAGGTAAGGCACAACCCCTAAATGATTGGCTAACCCTATGCCCAGACCAGTGCAAGGGGATGGGTGAGCGGGAAATAAGATGGAAAGTGGTATGTATGACGGGAACAGACGATGGCTTTTCAGAAATCCCCCCAGTGGCAACTCAAAACCTATAGACACAAGCTTGCTAAGGCATCCTGTCATTCCCCCCAGACATGGTCAAGTGGACAAGCATAAAATCGAAGCACTCGTTAGAAATAAAGGAATCAAATGCACATATTCAAAGGTTTTGAGGATCAGAGTGACACATACCATGATACCCGGACTCATTACCTCATGGAGCAAGAACCATCTCTGATGCAGGACCAAGTCGAAGGTGATGGATGTTGTTGTTGCTATTGACAAAGTGGAGGCGTTGAAAGGGAGAAAAGATGGGCCCTCCAGGGCCATGCTCAAGTCGATCTAGCTCTCGGTACTCCGTGTCTAGGACCTGTGGGCCTCGAGACATAATCTCATAGTTATCCCTGAAAGTGGGGGATAACAAGGCCAACAACTAATAGAGCAAGGATAGCAAGTAGTTAATCAAATGAATTCAAAAGAAGATTTCTACATGGCATGACAAGTGGCTATCAATGGGAAATAGGAATCCTAAACAAAATTAGAAGAAATCGATATTTTTGGGCAAGCAAAAGGATAAGCTAAAGATACCTCTAGTAGGTAGGAAAAGGATGACTCATCCAAAATCAAGAAGGGGTTGGATGCTTAAAGATCTTCAAGGTTTTGCAAAAGCATTGGCAACAAAGAATGTGCTAAGGATGTTTTTAGTGGAATATTTGTGGCAAGAGGTTATGATCAATAAATATAATGCACCCAAAAGCATTAAGAGTTGGATCAAAGAACCTAGAAAGAGTTATAGTGGAGGATCTATGGTATGGAAGACAATGGAGGAGCTTTCCTTGTCATAGGACTATGAATGGAAAAACAATGAAACTGGTGTTCGATGCATAGGTTGGAAGTCAATGTGCTTTTCATGTGTACAAGGAACTTTTG
Source organism: Picea engelmannii (assembly GCA_009831015.1). Lineage (NCBI taxonomy): Eukaryota > Viridiplantae > Streptophyta > Pinopsida > Pinales > Pinaceae > Picea > Picea engelmannii. The sequence goes on along the minus strand of ML869796.1, from coordinate 16,962 downwards.
GATCTTTTAGATAGGAAAAATATATTTATTCTTCATGATCTGTATAGAAGGGAATCAAGGTCATCTTTGGAATCCTCATTGAAAAGGAGTAGAGGAATTACTTTTAGCTAATGATAAATCTCATGAGTGGTTAGATTTTCGAGGTGATTTAATATCCAACTCAATTAAAATTAGAGATATGGAGGATGCTTTAGTATGGAAGGACAAATTTGTTGGAGTTTACATCGTAGGACTGGATTACAAGACATAGTTTCTTCAACAAACAGATGATCAAAGTCACTAGTGGTGGAGTTTGGTGTGGAAACTCTAGACTCCCCATTAAAAATGTATATTGCTTTGGTCTCCCCATTAAAAATGTATATTGCTTTGGTCGGGGCTTGCAAATTATGTTCTTATGTGGGACACTATGCAAAGAAGAAATTGACAAGGTCCTAGCAATTGCCCTTTGTGCAAAGAAAATGGGGAGATCATCTTCCATCTCTTTGTTTTGTGTCATTTCAACTAGGAAGAGTGGAGTGTTTCCAAAAAGCTTACTAAGGGGAAGGGGTCATAGAAAGCATCCTCAATAGAGGAAGCACTAGAAGAGTGGTTGGAAGATGATACCGTTAGGTAAAAGCCCCAATTATTCCCTCCTTTTGTTATAGGGGCAATACGGGTGGAGCGAAATCATGCCACTTTTAAAAGTATGGTTTTCTCCCCATATCAAATTATTTATGAGATCCAAAGTGCATATAGTCTTTCAACAATTCAACAACCAATCCAAAGATTGGAAGCAGAGGAAGGTCTCCCCTCTTTAGGAGGACAGAATCAAGCCTTGGAGCTTTTTTGATGGGGCTTCTAGGGAAAATATAGGATCTTGTGGGGCTGAAGGGGCATTATTCTTATCAGATACTCGCCAAGGTACATTTGAATGTGGGGTTGGAGTAGGGACAAATAACATGGTAGAGCTACGCACGGTGTATATTCTAATGGCATTGGCTAATGAGCTTGGGCTTAATTCTCTCCTGGTGATGGGCGATTCTATGTTGGTTATATAGTGGGTTGAGGGAGGATATGAAGGCAGAAATCTAGAGCCTCATGATTTAATGGCAAATGTTAGGAAGCTAAAAAAGCTTTTCAAGTAAATCTCTTTTATCCACATTATGAGGAAGAATAATGTTGTAGTAGTTCGGTTATAAAAGAGGGTTGTGGAAGCCTCTTTTGGGGACTTGAAGATAGTCTGCCACAAGGATGATAGTGTAGAGGAGCAACCTCTCAAGAGGATCTTTTGGGGACGAGCATTTTCTTGTTGTTGTTGTCCCTTCTTATTTATGTTTAGAGTGGCTATTGGATGTAAATGATAGTAGCAACACTTCTCCTTTGTGTATGCACTCATATGCTAAGATATTACTTGAAGTGACAAGAACCATTTTAGACAACGTATGATCATGGTGGCAAGAGGTGTCTTCCTCTTTCTCGAGGATATGATATTTTTGCTCAAGCATAGTCCAAAATGTATACCTTTGGTTTTCTTATGAAACAAAAGGATACAAAAAAAATTCTCAAGAAAAAAATTTATATATCCATCGAGTTGTGTTATAGGGACAATTTGGAGCGATTGTCATGAGGATGACCCAAGTTCAAAACCCGAACAGCTTGCTCTATGTAAGGGATGGTCGAGTGTGGCCTTTATTGCAGCTCTATCATATGGAAGATCTAGCAACTGAAGCCTTCAATATTACTCTGCCTTACATATCATTGTGACTTGGCCTTTGCGTTGTTTATGTATATGTGGCCTAGACATCATTGATAATTAACCTTCAAGCCAACCAATCATGACACTATATATATAAAGGTATGTTAAAAAAGTATTGAAGAGAGAGAGAGAGACTATCATTATTGCTTGGGGGATACAAGAGAGAGGGAGCCCAACTCTCCTAAGATCCAAAAGTTGAGGGGAAGAAACTCCATATGAAGACTGGTTGCACAACCAAACCTAAGGGATAGTTCTATGAATAAGGGGACCCCGACATTGATATCCCGTAAAGTTGATATGTATAGTACTTTGATGGTGTCAGTTTTGGGGCCTAAAACAACATCTCCTCAAGGGCTTCAAAGAGATTAATCGACCCACCGAACAGGGGGTATGGCAAGGCAACTCAGGGTCTCATTGATCTGAAATCTGAAGTGGTGTGGATCTTTGCCTACCATTTGTCACCCCAATCTAATAGGACAACAACAAAGAAAGAGGTGGTTTACCTTAATGTCGTTTGTCGAGGCATGTCACGTACAGACTATGATCTATGTTCGAACACTTTCTCATAAAGAGAGAATGGCACCTCTGGTCAAGGTAGTGAAAGGAAGTGGAAAGGGAGCTCCCCAAGTCATAAAAGAGGTAGTAGTATTTCCCTCTAATCTCATAGTAGATAGGCCATCAGAAAATGAGGTGATCCTTCATCTCGGTCTCCTCTAAGTGGCATAACTAGAAAACCCTATCCACACGATATGTGGTCATCAATCTCAACGCGAAGCCAATGAGAACCCACCTAAATTGACCAAACGAAACCAAGGGCATGCATTTAGTGTTTGCACATATACGAAGCTCTAATAATAAGCCCATCTTTGAGATCTAGAAAATGGCTGGAGTTAAAGGTCATCTTCGGGCCAAGACCCTTAGGAAGTGTGACCCAAGTGACCTAGATATACACTCAATAAATGTCCTCTTTGATTACCTAGTTTAACTCTTGTTAACACAATGAGGAGTGGAGCATCTAAAGATTACTCAGAAGGGGGAAGATGGTCTGGCAAGACAACCACTAACTAAAGTAACTAAGAAGCCTTTGAAAACCAATAGCGAAACATCCTAGGGGATACCAAGGCAATGGCTTCCCAAAAAAAAGTGCAAGATAGGGATACTTGTCTTGCTTTGTGAAGGAAAGATAGGGATACTTGTCTTGCTTTCTAAAGCTATTCCCATAATAGCATCAATAGTTTCATCATCAAGGATGCGATGCTAATAGCTATTTAATTTATCATCCAATCATTGCCACTACCATCTTCTTACCACGATGACCTTGCAACAATGATGAGGCTACATTTGTAGAAATTCTAGGTTGTTTACTTCCTCCTTGAAAAATTGAGTTTTTACTTTTATCGTTGCCCTTTAAATGGTTGGTGCATGAAGTAGTTCATTCCCCTTCAATATTGGCTAGCTAGCATACCCCCCTAAACATCTCCCATTGATGTGAGCTTTCCTTTCTCTAAGGAGATGCGAGCTTTGAACAACCCTTTGCCACTCTATCGTGTCGGACTTAGACCTCTAGTCCATGTTTTCTCACAAAATCTCCCACTATCATGTTTCGGTTGAGACCCCTACTTATATCACCTCTCCTAGCCCTTTTTTCCATCTTTCCTCTGACAAAGACATCAGGAGACCAATTAGGGTTATGACCACTAATAGGGCAGTTGATGAGCAAGGCTTCCAAGCAAAGTTCCTCAAGCACGGTGTTCAATCTCTCAACTCCCACGTTGTCAATATTTTAGCCATGTTGTTTGTTCTAGTTTCCCCCAAGCATGGTACCAACACATCATTCCCTGATTTTCAAATCAGAAGCAAGTGCAAATTCGAAGAACTACCAGAGAATCATGGTTAGGCACACATTCTCAAAGCTATATGCTACAGTTATTCATCTATGGTTTCCATATGTGCTTGAGAGTAAGCACCTTAAAGCCAAAGGATAGGCAAGTTTCCACTCGAACTACCGGACCACTGACCACATCTTCACACTCAAGGTCATTATCAAGGAGGTTCAACATTGCTCTTTGAATGTCTTTTGTTGTTTTGTAGATTTTTTGAAGGTGCTTGACACAAAATCGAGAAAATCTTTTTCAAAGGCTCCATGACGCTGGCATTTCGAAGACCCTCTTGGTTGCCATTACGAGATGCTAGAAGTCGGTTTTTGGTCGTCTTCATACAACACAATATTTCTAATTTCATCTAGAGCATAATTGGAGTTAAGCAGGGTTTCCCACTTTCATCAATTCTCTTTGAGATCTACATCAATGAGCCTAATACTTCTCTATGAGCATATTTAGGACGGTGATGATTGTCCCCTACACCTTGTGTTGATATCTTTGTTCCTCTTCGTTGATGGATTTATTCTTTAGAACTTCCTCACCCAAGAGCTTGTAGAGACAAATTGGTGCCCTATCTAGATTTTGTGACCTTTAACAATTGATGGTCGACATGGGTAAAACCAAGGTTATGACCTTCAACGCATCAAAGGGTGCTCTCTCCGATTTTCATTTCTATTTCCAAGAAAAGTGATACAACCTATACCTATTTGGGGGTACAGTTCATGGAGCCACATTTCAACATACATTGGGCCCTACAACCACATCTTAACAAGGGATATGCCACCCTTGCCCCCCTCAAGAGCTGATGCTTCCAAAACTAGTTTCAAAACATCTCATCGTGCACCTCTTGGATACAAGCATCAAACCCATCATCCTTTATGATTTAGAGATCTAGGGACCAACTTTGCTTCACACTAATTGGGCTAGGATTGAGAGAGTCGAGAGCCTCATTCTAAGAGGCATCATACGATGCAAGACGACTATCCCCCTACCCCTTGCTCAGACAAAGTTCAGAGCCCATTGTTTTCACCTGGATACCATTTTTTGTCTAGTCTCATTCCCTCGTAGAGTTCATCTTTTTGTGGGGGGCTCAAGGAGAGATAGATATCCCAAAAATCTAGCACTTTGCTTTTTTGAGTACATTGCCTCAATCGGCCATGCTAGGCATGCCCACAATTGGTTCTCAGAGGCTTCTAGACTTCTTCAATCTATGGCCATCTCTCAATACCATTTTGTAGATATCTCTAAAAATATAACACCATGAAGAAATTTCTTAGAATGGCATGTAATGCAAATTTAGAGATTTCATCTCAACCTTGACATTTCTCAAATCTATTTCCTGTGAACTTTTAGGGTCAACTCCCTCTTTCCAAGAGAATCCTCAGGTAATTGGGGTAAGAATCTAATCAAGGTCAATTTCCTCTATCTAAGAGAACTCAATAACCCTATCCTAGTACTCTTCAACATTCCTATCAGCTACAAAATTAGAATTAATCATCGACTCCACAATAGGTTTTGAACCTATCTCCATGGAATCACGCCATACACGCTCTACATATGCCTCCTCAAAACTAGAAGGCTCGCCCAACTTTCCACTGGTATGTACAAGTGCTACAAGATCAACATGCAACCTATAAATGCCAACATCTCGCACACCTCTAGCCAAAGTCCTCAAACTTGCTAGACTACAATCATTGATAGTGAATTGTTGTCCTTCAAATGCAACTCTACACTCAAGATCTGCCATACAAGAAATTAAAAGAAGATTTTTCTTCAAACTAGGGGACAAACAAAACATCATTCAACTTAAGAACATCATTTGATGGCATCCGAAAGGAAATGGAGCCCAATGCTCCAACAGTATAAGTAGCCAGTGTTACCAACATCGCAATAATATCGTGATGTTGGTGATAATATCGCCAAAATGGAGGTTGGCGATATTATCGCCGAAAATATTGAAATATTATCGCTTCCCGATAATATCACGCTATTTACCAAAATATCGTAATATTATCACGTTACGACCGAAAATGTCGCACGGCATGGGACAGGCCAGAAATAAAGCCTGAATTTGTCTTTTTTTCTCTCATTTTGCAAGTAGAGTGTGGAGAGCAAAGGAGAAAGAGGCAAGTTTGCCTTCAACCAAAGACGAGGAGGAGCGAGATCTTGAGCACCATAACATGTTCATTGTGAAGTTGGGATTGATTTCCCTCAAGCAAGGGTGCATTCGCAGGTATGGGCAACAGTTTGCACCTTTTTTTTTGTTCTTTCTTTAAATTTTTGCTATGTATCCTTCATCTTGGTAGTTAGGGACTGTTTTTTCAGCTACCATCAAATTATTTTGGAGTGTGGATTGATTTCCAACCATTTTATTTTAATTTTTGCAAATTTATGATAGGCTTTTTTTAATTTTTTTAATTTATCAGTTTTCCCCCATTTTGTAAATTTGTATTACTTGTAGATTGCATTATCTTGAATCTTGATTCTTTAAAAGTTAAATGGTGATTTTTTTTTCCATTGTTTTTGTGCCCTAGGTTTGATCACTTGAAGATTGAAAATGCCGAGAAAATTGGATGCTATGTGAGAATATGGTGATCCCGAGGGGGGGTGTTTAATAGACAAACTTTGTATTTCAAGTTGTGTAGGATGAGAATGATGGGGGGAATTACCCAACTGAAATACCACCTTGCAAAAATTTCAGGACATGAAGTGGATATTTGCCCAGATTCAACCCCGGAAATCATGCGTATTGCCAACAAAGCGCTTGAGGATATGGGTTTAGCCAAAGAATACAAGGAAGCTAAGAAAGCTCAATTTGCAAGTGGAGGAGGTGGAATATCTGAGGAGGGAAGTTCAGCGGCTTCAATTCCACCTTCTGCCTCATCGTTTTTTGTTCCTAGAACCACACCTAATGCACAACCTTCTATCAAGTCAATGGTAAAACAAAAGGAGAAGGAAGAGGTTGATAAGTTGGTGGGTAAGTGTTTCTTATGAAGTGACATTCCTTTTAACATTGCCAAGAACAACTCATTCGATCGACCAATGTTTGAAGCAATTGTTGTTGTTGGCCCGGGGTATAAGGCCCCTACCTATGAGGAGTTGAGAGGGCCTATCCTTCAGAATGAAAAGCTTGATTGTGCTAGCAGATTGGAGGAGCTTAAGGGATCATGGGAAATCATTGGATGCACCGTGATGTCAGATGGTTGGACGGACTAGACGGGTAGGACACTTCTTAACTTCTTGGTTAATTGTCCCAAGGGGCCAATGTTTGTTAAATTTGTTGATGCATCTGCACATGTTAAAGATGCATCATTGTTATGTGACTTATTGGATGAGTTCATTCGAGAGGTGGGTCCACAACATGTTGTCCAAGTCATAACAAACAATGCTGCTAACTATGTTGTTGTAGGTAGGATGCTTATGTAGAGGTATCCTACATTGTTTTGGACTCCTTGTGATGTACATTGTATAGATTTGATTTTAGAGGATATGGGAAAAATTCCTTATATCAAGGACATTGTTGAATCG
>WSFP011443675.1:0-20349 GCA_009831015.1 Picea engelmannii | reverse complement strand
ACAAATATGATCCCCTCCTCTTATCCCATCGATGATTGAGTTAAGATCCTTTGATGGTAGACATTGTTCCCCATTAGGTATATTTCCTAATATCCCCATTGAAGTAGGTGGTAAGACAATTTTGATCCATGTTACTATCATGACTAGTCTGATGGATTACAATATTCTTTTGGGCCATGATTTCATCTATTCCATGAATATTATGGTTTCTTCACTCTTTCGATTCATGATATCCCCACATGAGGGATGCATTATCACCATCGATGAACTCTCCTACATTAATACCCCCCACATCATTCTCTTAATAGAATATCACCTAATGTTGCTCACAATGATTCCATGCACTATGTTTCCACTTCCACTAGTCATACAACATCGAATCTCCCTAAAATGCATCCCTTGCTTCTAGAACCACCTCTTCGCCACTTGGGGTTAGAGGCTCAGAAAATTCATTCATTCTTTGGGGCATCCATGCATTTGTTTTCCCTGATCCAAAAATAAACTATGAACTCTCAACTACATTCTTCCAAAAAGACGAAGAATTATTTGAGGCCACTACTTGTTTTAGTGATTCTAGTAATAACCTCCATCTAGGTTATCCTATCTACTACTACTAGGTTCCTAACAATTCAATTAATGTACCCTATAATATTATCTCCCTTTATAAGGTCATTACTCCCTCTTAAATAAGATAATATCTTGTCAATGGTAGGGATGTCATGGAATCCAGTACAATGCTAACCAACCATGCCCATATAGGAGATGTTTCCACATAGTTTAAAGTCCCAAACCCCGTAATGGATATCACAAAAAATAATGGATCTGATTCACTATTTCAGATCCTCTTTTGTGGATGTCTAACTTTAAACTGCCTATTGTTATACCTTTGGTCCATAATATTGGGTATTTGGAAAAACCCCTTCCCCTAGTCCTCATATCATAATACAAGAGGCAATACCACTCCCCACCTTGATCCCATAAGACCTATCTCTAAACACAACACCAAATCACAATATACCCTTCATGAGAACCATTGTAGCATCACATTGTGTCTAGTTCCCCCAGACATCATGTGATTACAAGCCACATGGCCTAATCAGAATGATCCACCAAGATAGTTTCATTACTTCACGTGGCCTTCAAGGAGTGCCTTTTCAGGAACCCATCATTCCTTGGCCTCCCTTAGGGATTTCCTTTCTTAGAAGCCCATATTTTCATGGCCTCCTTCAGGGAGTGACTTTTTTATGAACCCATCATTCCTTAGCCTCCCTTAGGGAGTTCCTTGTTTGGGAACCCATAGTTCTCTCACCTTTTTTAGGGAGTTCCTTTTTCAAGAACTCATTTTTTTTTGGCATCCATTAGGGGGTTCCTTGTTCGGTAACCCATGGTTCGCTGGCCTCCTTCAAGGAGTTCCTTTTTCAAGAACCCATTATTATGTGGCCACCCTTAGGGAGGGCCTTGTTTAGGAACCCATGGTTCCTTGGCCTCCTTTAGGGAGTCCATTTTATTAGGAACCCATCGTTCCTTGGAATCCCTTAGGGACTGCCTTGTTATGTAACCCATGGTTCCTTGGGCTCCTTCAGGGAGTGCATTTTTTTAGGAACCCATCATTCCTTGGCCTCCCTTGGGGACTGCCCTTTTCAAGAACCCATATTTCTTTGGCCTCATTCAGGGAGTTACTTTTTTAGGAACCCATTTTTCTATGGCCTCCCTTATGGAATGCATTGTTCAGGAACCCATGGTTCCCTATCCTCCTTTAGGGAGTTCCTTTTAAATAACACATTGTTTCTTGGCCTCCCTTAGTGAGGGCCTTGTTCAAGAACCCATGGTTCCCTGACATCCTTCAGGGAGTTCCTTACTCAGGAACCCATCATTCCTTGGCCCCCCTTAGGGATTTCTTTTTTTAGAAACTTAGTGTTCCCTGGCCTCTCTTAAGGACTGCATTTTTCTAGGAACTCATCATTCCCTACCCTCCTTACTTGCCCAAAATTTGGTGAGTTTCTTTCCTTGCTAAAGAAGTTGTCATGCTTAGCTTGTTGAAGGTTGTCATGAACCTATTTCCAGAGGGGTTGGATATGTTCAACCAATCTAGATTCTTTATCTAACTGATTGTGTGAGTAATCTGTTGGTGAATATTCAACATGAAGAGTATGAATGTTATGATCCAAATGCTCAAAATATCATAAAATTACAAAAGTACACACCATGTACAAAATGTCAGCATGGAGCACAACTCCAATATAGATAAGTTACACAATAAATCCTTAAAGAATAGGGGAACCCCCTCCAAATAACCCAATACCATTCCTACTTCATAATTCACATGTCAATAATGAATACATGATCTCTTATATATAGCTATTCACACTTGCACATGAGGCCCCTTTATCACTATGTTGACCCTATTACATATGTATTTACACATTACATGTAAATTTAGGCCCATATGTGCCCACCCTTAGGGTCATATAATATACATTTAGCCATATATATGGCTCCCTTGGGTCATAACATAATACCCTCCTTCAAAAAGATTTGTCCTCAAAGCTTTGCATTTAAAGGCTTCACATGTGATGAAACCAATTAATATGATTTTTTTATGTTCCTTCTTTCTTCATTCCATTTTGGATGATATATTCATCCAAAATCAATTATTTTTAGTCTTAATTGTTGGTTTCCAGTTGTTGAATAATTTTCTTTCCTTTGATTCCATGTATTTGTGTTGAAGCTTCTCCAATTTGTAGTCATTGTTGGTCTCTAATAATAGCTTGTTGAAGACTATTTTGATGATCCCTTATTCCATGAATATTGATAAGTATTCCATATTCTTCCTTCATAATGTTGATATCATCCTTCTTGTCTTCCTTGAAATGTTTTTTGGTAATGAGGGTGTCGATACGGTTTCACATTTGATGGTCTTCCTTCACTCTGCACATGCATTTCATCTATCTTATTTTCAGCAACAATGGAATCATCGATCATCTTTGCTTGGTATTTTATTACTCTATCCTTAGAGATAATACCATCATATTTGGAATGTACATCCTCTAGATGGAGTTCAACTTATTCAAGTATCTTATGTTGACCTTCTTGAATCTTGTCTTCTTTCTCCTTTTAAAGATGCAATGTGATCCTATCTCACAAATTCTGAGGTCCTTCTTCAATTTTGTCTTGCATTTCTGACTTTACCTCATCTGTATTTAAGGATTCCTCAACCTTCTTTCAAATTTCCTCCTACAACCTTTTGGTAGATTCTTCATCCAATATTCTTCTTTCTTCTTTATTTTGACAATTCTTCTTTTATTCTTCCAATCTCTTAACCTCATCCAATAGTTTTTTATTATGGCTTCGTAATCTACATAAATATTCATCTTTCTTTTTCAAATCTTCTCTTGATCCATATTTTTCCCACTTTCCTTTTCTATTATTTTCTTTCTTTAGGTTCTTAACCTCTTTAATGAGTGATTCATTAAGGGATATTATCTTAGATAGATCCTCGCCCTTCTTCTTAATCTCTTCCTTTTATTCTTTTAATTCATCTTGAATTCTATACAATTCCTTCATTTTTGTATCCCTAATCCATTTATCTGAGAAGAGTTTTTCAAATTCTTCCCATGTGCAGTGCCATCTAGTATTTTGATCATCACTCATCCACCACTTCCAAGCTTCATCAAAAAAATAATCTCTTGCTTTCCTAGGATTCATATTATATTCTTTTACCAACCTCAACCATTCCATAGTATTGATTTCATCTTTATATTCATCTCCTATAAAATTAGGTAATTACATTGATTCTTAATTGAGGTCTAACCCCAATCCTTGAATTCTAAACTTAGTATATTAAGGACAAGTGTCTTAGATAGTGATAATCCTTGATCCAATATTCTCTTCTATGTTTTATATTTCCAATGTATTTTTAATTATCTCAATTGAACATTCCAATCAAAAGTTATGATAGTTTTAAGTGAACATACCTTTCAAACCCTGATTTGGAGCCTGCCCTCTTGGCCAAACTTACTTCTAATGTATCTCTGCAATTTTGGCCCTTATTAGTATAAAATTATGACCAGTCCTTTGAAATTTATTCGCTGCAATTCTATGGGTATGACTAAAATTGGATGTGCCAAGTGGAAGTCATGGTAACTTCCCCACACCTTGTTGATTTTTGTCCTTTCCAGGATATCTCACTTGTATAGAGTGCCGCGCAAAAAACGATTTATATAAAATTATGAACATTGTATTCTAAATACTACATATTTTCCACTATCCAATGAAACTAGTCTCACTCAATTTGGATACTATAGGAAGAATTTATGATTGTTTTACCTGGAACACCTACTTGAGACTAGTCAATAGGACTAGTCAGATACCCTATATTACATAGGGTGTATCTAGAAATGTAAGATGACCCATAAGATGAAATTTTTATCAAAGATAACTGAATAATTTCTATGAATAACCTTTCTATTTCAATGTATAAAACATTATATAAAAATATTTATAGTAAAAATTTTGAGATGACTAAATTCAGGATGATTCCAGAACCCTATCTTACACAGGCTATATCTCCAAAAGTATAAGGGCTCAGGAGCTTAAATTTGAACCCAACATACCTTGATCCATATAATAAATATCCTCCAAGGGGTTCCTTCGAAAATGTCGTAAAAAAAAATTTATAGCAAAAATTACAAGGTATCTCATATGTATCACCGAAACCCCAAGAGACCTTGAGCTCTAATACCAAAAGTTATGATCCAAATACTCAAAATATCATAAAATTACAGAAGTAGACACCATGTACAAAATTTCAACGTGGCACACAACTCCAATATATATAACTTACACAATAAATTCTTAAATAATAGGGTAACCCCCTCCAAATAACCCAATACCATTCCTACTTCACAATCCACATGTCAATAATGAATACATGATCTCTTATATATATCTATTCACAGTTACACATGAGGCCCCTTTATCACTAAGCTGACCCTATTACATATGTATTTACACATTACATGTACATTTAGGCCCATATATTCCCCCCTTGGGGTTATATCATATACATTTATCCATATATATGTCCCCCTTGGGTCATAACAATGAAGGGATCTATTATTATTTTCCTTGACTAGGCAATTTGGAAGCACCCCTCTAGGTGCAGTAAGAATATCTTTGTGTTATTCTTAAATATTGTTGATCTAATTTTATTGGTTAGAAGGGTCTTTGGAAGAGAATGTAGTGGTTTCAGTGTCCTTCTCTTCTGAACAGATCATGAAGAGGATAAAAGTTGTGGTATGAGAGATTACTTTGCAGTATTTTTTTGTTGGGACACTAGTTATAACTACCTATGGTATCCTTTAGAGATAGCACCCCAAAGTAACAATGAAACTACGAGATCTAGAATCATAAATAACATGATTCTTCCAAATATACAGTTGGCCTAAAATAACATCACATACTTCCAGTGGGGCAACATCACATAGTAACTCATCCTTGAAGGGATTGATGTCATAGGACATGAGACACTGTTGGCTGACGTGAAGACATTGTCTTTGGTGAAACCTCTCGATGTTGTATGGTTGCGGGTGTAGTGTTGTTGAAAAATCTTATTTCTGGATAACCTTTTTTGAGATGAGGTTATTTTGGCTTCCACTATCAACAATGAAATGTAGTGGGGTACCCTTCACCCACATATATGAATGGAAGAGGCGCTCCCCCTCCTCAAAATCCTTTGGTTATTCCGACTAGATTGTTGTGGTCATGACAATAGTAGTGGTTTCTACATCAATGACCTGTCTCTATTTATTTTTTTATTAATAAGGATCTGAGTTGCATCTTGTCTCTGTTTCTTTGAGCTTGGACACCATTGACTTTTTCATGCGACATTCATCGGTGTTGTGCCAAGGGATTGTTTGGAAGTCACACCACTTCCCATTGTCCTTGTTTGTCTTCCCCTTCCCATTATTTTTCTGTGGCTTGGACTGGTTGTCTTGAGATTGGATGTTTTGTGAGTTAGGTTTTACTTTACCATACTTTGGTTGTTGCATATTTGCAGACCCGAAATCCTTCTTGTTCTCCTGCTTAAATTTCTTCTCGATTTTGACAACATATCGATAAGTGGCTCCCAGTGATGAGATGATAAGAAATGCCATTTTGGTTTTGATGTACCTATGTAGATACTTGCGGCATTTTAGAACCAAATGTTGCTTGGAATATTTTATACCCAGCTTGGTGCGCAAGGTATGGAAGGTATTTGTCAACTCCGACATTGTTTGGTCCTGCTCTTAAAGAAATGTGGTCCATCTCACATATTGGTTGTCATAGAATAGGGTAATATTGTTCCTTGACCACATCCGTAAAACAATCATGAGTGGGCTCAGCCCTAAATATTCCTAACTCCTCTATGGAAATTTTTTCCCAGTAATTTTCCCACCACTATTTGACATGGAGGATAGCCTTAAGGAGCGCAAAGGTAATATTTTCTCTCTCGAAAAAATTGTGGACAAAGAAATAACCTTCTATAATATTTAACCACTTTCACAAAGCATCCTCATCTATCTGACCTTCAAACATAGGAATATCTAAATTGAATTGTACCTTGAAATGGGTGGTGCCTCCAAAGTGGCTTCTTGATGAAGATGTGTCTTCTATTATCGACAGTCATCGAAGGACTTGGGAAAAGTTATCCATCATTTCGTCCCTCTATTGCATGAGGGCTTCCTCAATCAAAATATTATTAGAATATTCTATTTCCGTGTCTCTTTTTTTTTCCATGGGAGGCTGGTTAGGTTGGTGTGAGTGTTTTTCCTTAAGAGAAACTAGATCGAGACCCAACTCTCTATACCTTGACCTCATCGAGGACATGCACTAAGAAATGACAAGGAGCAACCTTCTTTGATACCACTGACCCGGATTATTTTTATAAATAAATGAAGGTAGATATATAATAAGGAAATATACAAAGATATTTCACTAAACATAGAGACACAATAATGCACAAATTTAATTAATGAAAGGAATCTACCAAAACTGTAAAAATACATAGTGAATGAACTCGCTAGAATGGTGGCATCTTATCTATGAGAAGAGATGTTATGGATACATTCATTCACAATATTATTAGGTTTAAAATGAGGCTCCAAACACCTTTTTAACATAAAGAAAATAAAAAACCCTAACCTCGGAAGATGAAATGCCAAACGGTTTGCAGGCCCCGATGGGGATAGTTAATACGTCAACTTCCCTAGGGTGTAAATTTTGCATATAATCTCTGTTTTCAGTGCACAATAGCTCATTGGAAAGGTCTACCTGACAAGAATACATTTTTACTAGGACTAAGCTAGAGCCTTCAACTATTTCCTAGGCCCCCAAACGTAAAAAAAAAAACCATCGTTTAGGGCCTCTAAACAACCCTGGAATTTTGGGACCCGAAAAAATGTAGAAAAAATGCTAAACTGGAAAAATGTATCTAGATCCAGTGGAATAGGTGGATCGACAATGATATCCATATGCATCAATAAATATGACCAAAACTATCTAAAATACCCACAATGTTTTGTGCACTTCCAACAAATATAGTGCACGCACTTCCAAGCTAGCCAAAAAAACTCCAAATGTGTGTAGTGCATGACCTGCATGATTGTCCATGAAGAAACTTGTGTGGATAAAAAAATGGTGCATTTATGAATTTGGTCAGGCCTCAACCACTTATAGGGTGAATTAATTCAAGACAAGACCCCACGATCGACCCAAAATCTCGCTTTGTGATGACAGAAAAGATGGGATGTACCTCTAAAGGTCTCCCATTCACACTTGGAACAAGTTATGAAATACCTTATTATGGTTCTACAAATAGATGTCCATTCTATGTACAAAAGGAATAAGTTCATTGCATTTTTATGCTGCTCAAATACTCTTGGAGAAAACATTTTTTCTCTTAAGAATAACTTGGGCAAGTATAACATAGGGAAACATTTTCAACTCTTGGAATGATTTTCCATGTAGATCTTCACCATTTTCAAGTAAAAATAGGAGAGTAATATCTCTACTTTGAGGGATTCAAGAGCCCTCCCTAGGAGGAATAGGGGATTCATAAATCTGATATTTATCCTCTTAGTGTTCTCAATTTCAAAGACCAATTTCAAGGACCATTCTTTGTTGAGTAACCATTATTTGTGTTCAATTTCATGCATCCTTTGTTAATATTTTCTTAGTTTAGTTTCCATTATTTATTATCCTTATCTTTCTTTATTTCTTGCTTTCTAGCTTGTGGGTCAGCTAACCTACTAACCATTGTTCTATGTTTCTTTGTTGTATTATCAAGGCAATCAAAGGAGTATCTTTTTGCCCACCCTTGTGACCAAAATACCCAAGAACTAATAAAGAATTATAAAATACCCAATTATAGTTATTTAGCACCCCACTTCTTCTATTACATTGTACTTCCTATATACATGAGGATGGATAGTTGAACTTCCTAATTACATTACCTTTCAATTTATAACTCTATAGATTCCCTACTGTAATACCCCAAGGACGAGCCCCAATCGTTTTATGAATTGTAAACATGTTTTGTAGGTTAGTGAGCCGAGCAATTGTAAGCTGGTAAGCTTATGTGTTAATAGGCCGAGAGCCTAAGTATTAAAAGGCTAGGAGCCTGTTTTGTACATGTAAATATTCATAACATTAATATAAAAACATTGTTGCATGTAGATCGATCACAAAGAAAGAGTGATGGGGCACTAAGCTTCCACTAGGCAGGGCAAGGGAGGGAGCTACGTGTTTGGGCCTAGGGGCTAAGCTAGGGGACTTACCTTTAGAAGAATAATGTTTTAATATTAATTCCTAAAGACTAAGGTGGACATGATGAGTGTTGTATTAAGTTCCTGGAAAGGGGATGTATGCTAAATGGAGTGCATGCAACCCCAGAAAGACAGGTGTTGACCTGGGCTCATGTAGTTAAAATTAAAGAGTCAAACTATGTTGGGGGGTTTGCTTAACATTATGCCATCCTCTACCTGAGTTCGTTGGTCGTCCTCTACCTGAACTCATTTTTCCTCTGTGTTGGACCTCTTCATACTCACGCATCTCTTAAATTAGAAACCGTGAAGCCGACCTATGTTCTTGTCATGAAGCTTGTCGTATCCTGTAATCACTTTAGCTATGTTGTGTCTTAACATTGGTTGTTGTTGTTTTCAGTGCTCATTCCCATTTCCTGTTGTTGTCTTCTATTTTCTTGAGGGGTGTTGACCAGTGTTTGTTTTCCTCACTTGGTTGGAGACGAGTATAAGATTTTTTGAAGAAATGGGTTGTGAGGCCCATGGTTGAAGAGGCAGGTTGTTAGGCCTGTGAGCAACTGTCTTCAGGTGAGAGAGTGTGCCAAGGAGGAGAGCTCTCCTAGACGGAGTCCCATAGCTGTTAGAGATCTCTGATAATTCTGGTCTGGTATGTTGTTGAAGCCCAAGGAAAGGGAGGTTAAGAAATCGATGGACTGTGTGATAATGAAGATGCATACTCCTAGGGTGGGACATGCATGTGGGGAATGAGAGTCTGTGAGCAGTGTATGTAAGTGGCTCCGGGGAGAGAATCCTACCTCTGAAACCGTGTGACTTCCTTTTTGACCTTGCCTAGCCTAGGAATCCCTTTCCCAGTGGATCTTAGTCCCAGCTCATGGGTGACCTACTGCTGAGAGTGATGAGCAGTGTGATCTAAGGATGGGAGGTTCATGGAAGGTCTGCACACAATTGTTGGATTTTACTCCAGTTAAAAGAGAAGTATCATTTCCATGCTTAACTATATATGTTATGTAGGTCTGTGTTTTTGAAATTTTATCATGTATTTCATTGCATGTATGAATTACTATGATAAGTAAAATTCAGCACTACGTGGCATGATATTGGTGTGCTGGTGTGCGCACTAAATTTAGGTGCCACGTGGAAAAATGTTAGTGTGTGGGTGTGTGTGTTAAATTTCGGTGTCGTGCGGAAAAATGTTGGTGTACAAGACCATGCGATAAATTTAGCATTGTGCAGTGTGCACACACATAATAATGGTGCACAAGGTGTGTGCAGTGTTGGCAGATCATAGAGGAGTTTTGTTGGTGCGTGTGCAATGTGGGTATATGTTGTTGCGCGATAGTTTAGTTAGTGGTGCGCACATATTTTTGGTGCACGGTGGAGACGTGCTAAACTCTAGCATGGTGCAATGTGTAGAGTATAATGCGCATGGAATATCATCTCGTGATACAAAAACTGCATGCAACAGGTAATAGTGAAAGAACCAAAACTTTGCGCGGTGAATATTGGCGTGCGACACAAAAGTAGTGTGCAGTTATTGGTGCAAAAGAAAAGTGATGCATGGTGGTTATAGGTGTGCAAAGCATGATTTACCTTGTGATTTTGTTGCACATGGTGAATATGGGTTTACATGTTGAAATTTATGCACGCGAAGTTGTTTGAAAGGTGAACAACAACAGAAAACCAATGATTTTATGTGGCATTTTATATCATTTGAACATCATCTTTTTGCAGTGTGTTTTTGAGGCCCTTAAGAGTGTTTTTAGGCACTCAAAAACCACAAGAATAGAGAGTGTTAAGGCACACTTTGTATCTTAATCTCAAATAAAAGAGCTCAGAGAGATATTTCTAATGGTGTAAACTGTTCGTCAAATGGAGCTTTTATGAGAAAGTTACAACACAAACAGTGAAGGGTAAATTTTAAGACCCATCTAACTTCAAAGAGCCATAACTTTCTTCTCTAGAATCAGATTGAGGTGCAGGAGCAGTCAATGGAAATATATTGAGCCATAGAAGGCATTACCAAAGTTCAATTAAATTTCTTGGCATATTAAAATCATTTAATATAAAAAATAAGGAACCTATAACATATCAATTACAATATGGTATATTGGTCTGTAATTTCAGCAGATTGTAACTAGCAACCAAGAACCCAGAAAGAGATGAAACTTGGACAGAGTGTCCATAATATGTATATTAGGAAACCCAATTAATATCCTATGAAAAATCCAATGGAGTACGTGTGAAATTTCATATTTACAGTGCAGAGATGCGCCAAGTTGAAAAATGAACAGAAAAAAATTAATGGAAAATTTTCAAATAGCCATAACTTTCTGCTCAAGACTCGGAATTGAGAATGGGAGAAGGAGTTGGAAAGGTATTGGATAGTGGAATATAAATATCCACCCATAAAATGGATCATGGAATTCAATTGTCCAGGAAATCAAAATAAAGAATTCTGATATATATAATTGAACTAGAATGGTTCATATTTTCATGAAATTGTTGAAACAGTTAGCCTAACAAAGTTTTGTTGGCTGCACATTTTTCATATTTAAAAACAACTAGATTAGATCAATATCAGAATAGATTCCATAGTAATGGAAGAGGCACAGAGGAATTACAATCAAGAATATGAGAATAGAGGGATGGATTTCCATTTGGGCATTGAAGGAACAAACTCCAATGGACTTGGAGATGAAAGGAATGAAAACATGAATATGGCAGAGACCATTAAAAATTTATATAAGGATGTCCAAATACATAAAGCTGATAATGAAAGGATTATGAGAGCCAAGGAGCAGGAGGATGACTTTAACATGAAGTTAATGCAGAGCTTGAACCAAATAGAAAAGAAATTGGACAAGGACAGTGGCTCAAGCAAATCGTGAAGTTGTAGGCCTCCTGATGAGAAAAGAAGAACCAAAAGTGTTAGTAGACATCACCACCACTCCTTGAGGCATTCCAATAAGAGAGCACACAACAACTCAATTCCATCCCCTGTCAGGAAGCACAAGAGGTCTGGGGTGGATGAGCTACGAGGAGCAATGAACAAAATCAAACCTCCTACATTTGATGGTGAGCACAAGGAGGATGAAGATGCAAAAACATGGTTGTTGGGCATGAGAAAGTATTTTCAATTCCATAATTATTCTTCTCATGCAGAAGGTAGAATTTCTCCCTATCAACACAAGGGAAAGGCATCCATGTGGTGGGATCAGCTTGTGTAGGTGCAACACATTAAAGAGAAAAGTGTTGCTTGGATGGAATTCAAGAAGTATTTTGAGAAGAAATACTTGAATAAAAGATACTATGACGAGAAAATGAAAGAGTTATTTGAACTCAAGCTTGAGAGTATGACAATAGATGAATATGAGAGAATTTTTTAGAACTGCTGAAGTATGTCTCTTTCATAAAGGATGAGATAGTTAAGATTCAAAGGTATTTGAGTGGATTTACATCATTCATCAATGAAAAAATATAGTATGATGATCCCAAGACATTGGAGGAGACCATAAGGTGAGTTAAATGACTTTATGATCAGCAAAAGGCAAGGCCAACTTTCCAAAAAACTTGGGAAGAAAAAAATAAATTCAAGGTGGATCAAAGGAAGAAGGGATATAAACCACCATCCTTTGGAAATAATCCACAGGGACAACAAACTCTTAGAGAGCTAAGAATGATTGAAACAGGGGGTCAAAGGCCAAGGCAACCACCTATTCAATGTTGGGGTTGTAAAGGGGATCATATGTTCAGAAATTGTCCTCACAGAGGTGAAAATGTGAGAACTGTTCACAATGTACAGCAAGCTGAAATAGTGGAGGACATGGGAATAAATGTGCCAAGGATCTATGCAGCCCTAGACAACAAGCAAGCAGAGTATCAGTCACATATGATTGAAGTGGAAGGTATGATCAACAACCAAACCATTGCTATTTTAATTGATTCAGTATCTAGTCATAGTTGTATAGATCCTAAGATGGTGCAAAGTTTGCATTTGCTAAGAAACAAGTATGGAAAATCTTGGTTGGTGTAGTTGGTTGCTAGAGCCAAAAGAAACATTAATGAGATGGTTAAGTCATGTCTTATGGACATGAATGGACTGAACACCAAGGCAGATTTGAACATCTTGCCTTTAGGTTCCTATGATTGTCTAATTGGGATGGATTGGTTGGACCAACATCATGCTATCCTAGACTGTCATAACAAGGAATTTACTTGCTTGGATGAGGAAGGGAGCCTAAGGAAAGTGCAGGGGATTCCGAGGGAAGTAACCATCAGAGAAATTTCATCATTGCAGCTAAAGAAATGTTATAGAAAAGGGTGTCAAATATTTGTAGCTCATATGGAAGAGACACCTAAAGATAAGGTGCCAAATTTGGAAGATTATGCAGTCTTGGAAGAATTTGAAGATGTGTTCAAGGAGGTACCAGGACTACCCCCAAAGAGAGATATTGATTTCTCTATAAATTTAATGCCTGGAGCAGCTCCAGTGTCAAAGAATCCTTACAGAATGAGTACACCAGAGCTAAAGGAGTTGCAAATGCAACTTGAAGATCTTCTAAAGAAGGGGTATATACACCCAAGTGTGTCACCTTGGGGTGCTCTAGTCTTTCTTGTGAAGAAGAAATATGGAACATTAAGATTGTGCATTTATTTTATACAGTTGAATAAAGTGAGTGCTAAGAACAAGCATCCTCTGCCAAGGATTGATGATATCTTTGATCAATTGAAGGATGCCAAGATATTTTCAAAGATAGATCTTAGATCATGATACCATCAGGTAAGGCTTAAAGAGGAAAATATCATAAAGACTGCCTTCGGGACAAGGTATGGTCATTATGAGTTCGCAGTGGTTCCATTTGGTTTGTCAAATGCACCGGTTGTTTTCATGTGCTTAATGAATGGTGTTTTCTGAGAATATTTAGACAATTTTGTCATTGTCTTTTTGGATGACATTCTTATATATTCTAAGTCAGAGGAAGAGCATGAACATCATTTGAGGATGGTGTTGAAAGTATTAAGGGAGCATCAATTGTATGAAAAATTGAGCAAGTGCTCATTTTATCAAAAGAAAATTCATTATTTGGGGCATATCATTTCAAAGGATGGGATAGCAGTGGATCCTGAGAACATAGAATCCATTATATAATGGTCAGTGCCAAAGAATGTGACAAAGGTCAGATCATTCATGGGACTTGCAAGCTACTACAGGAGATTTATTGAAGGATTCTCAAAGATTGCACACCCAATCACTTCCTTACAAAAGAAGGGTGTGAAGTTTTAGTGGACATTAGATTGTGAAAAGAGTTTCCAACACTTGAAACAATTATTAAGAAGTGCTCCAATACTAAAGATTGCGGACCCAAATGAAGACTTCATTGTATTCATAGATGCCTGTAAAGAGCGACTTGGTGGAGTCCTCAGTCAAAATGGGTTTGTTATATGTTATGAGTCAAGGAAGTTAAAGGAGCATGAAAGACACTATGCCACTCATTATTTGGAGTTGGCATCCATAGTGCATGCCTTAAGGAAATGGAGACACTACCTCATGGGAAAAAGGTTTGAGCTAAGAACAGACCATAATGGTATGAAATATTTATTTGATCAGCCAAATGTAAATGCTAGGAAAAGATGATGGTTAGAATTTCTAAGTGAATATGACTTTGATACAAAGCATATCAAGGGGAAAGAGAACAAAGTGGTTGATGCACTCAGTAGAAGAGTGCATGAATTTCATGCTACAACCATTAGCATGTACCAATCAGATTTGAAATATAAAATTATAGAGGCTGGAAAATTAGATTTGCATTACAAAGAATTAATGGAAAAATTACAGCAAGGTAATTTGCAACAGAAAATTGAAGATTACAAGCTAGATAATAATGAAATTCTCATGTACAGGGGAAAAATTTATGTGCCAAATTCCTAGGAGTTCAAAAATCCGATATTGAGAGAAATGCATAATTCGCCTTATGTTGGGCACCCAAGATATCATAAAACTGTTGCAGCTATCAAGAGTCAATATTATTGGCCAGGCACGAAGAAAAAGGTTTTTGATTTTATTGTCAAGTGTCTGGAATGTCAAAAGGTAAAGTTTGAGCATAGACACCCAACTAGTTTGCTATAACCATTACCCATTCTTGAGTGGAAATGGGAAGTTGTAAAAATGGATTTCATCACCAAACTTCTCAGAACAAATAGGCAACATGATTCTATCATGGTAGTGGTGGATAAGCTTACTAAAGATGCCCATTTTATTCCAGTTAAGCTCACTCACAAGGCAACGAACATTTTTGATGTTTATATGAGGGAAATTGTTGGATTACATGGCATACCCAAGACAATTGTGTCTGATAGATATCCAAAATTTACCTCAAAATTTTGGAAGGGATTATTTAATGGATTTGGAACACATTTGAATTTTAGTACAGTGTATCATCCATAATCATATGGACAAACAGAGAGGGTAAATCAAGTGATTGAAGATATGTTGAGGATGTATGTGATGTATAAACCATCAAAATGGGAAGACTACCTACACTCGGTAGAGTTTGATTATAACAATGGGTACCAAGAATCTCTAAAGATGAGCCCATTTGAGGCACTTTATGGAAGAAAGTGCAACACACCAATAAGTTGGGATAACCCAACAGACAAAGCAGTGGTTGGGCCAGATTTGCTCATAGAAATGGAGAAGCAAATGATTAAAATAAAACAAAATTTAAAGGCTACCCAAGAAAGAAAAAAAAAAATATGTTGATAAGGGAAGAAATCACAGGGAATTTAAAGTGGGTGATCATGTATTCTTGAAAGTGAATTCCAACAAAAGTTCCCTGAAATTGGGAAATTGTTCAAAGTTGGCAGCTCGCTATTGTGGGTCGTTTGAAATCCTAGAGAGGATTGGTCTAGTAGATTATATGATTACATTTCCTATATCTATGTCTATTCATAATGTATTCCATGTATAATTACTTAAGAAATATATGCCTGATGCTAATCATGTTATTGATTGGAATGTTATTGAGGTGGATCAAGAAGGCGCTTCTCAAGTGCATCCGGTACGCATTCTGGATTGGAAAATCAAACAGCTCTGGAATCAATCCATAGGGCTTGTAAAGGTTCAATGGACCTGGTATGGTCCCGAGGACGCTACTTGGGAGCATGAGGATGCAATGCGGGAAGAATACCCACATATTTTTGAGTATTTTTGAAATTTTGTTGTATATGGGTACATGATGCATTGAGGACAATGCATAAATAAGGGGAGAGGATTGTAATGTCCCTAGGCCGAACCCAATTGTAATGTAAATGAAAATGTACTTAAGATGGTGAGTTGTTTTGATATCATTTTTGTATGCACATTTCATGGCATAGTGCACACTTGTACTGCACAGTAAAATGATGAAGTGTACACATTCCTGGATATCAAGCCCAACAACTTGAGTGCATGCAATTTTGAGGCCAGAGATCCTTTTGTGTATATGCTGCATTTTATAGGCTGGTGAGACAATTATTATAATCTACGATGGTTATGTTTTGATCAGGTCAGATATCCTAGATGTTAAAGGTCAGTGTGCATATTTTTGTATATGTCTCATAATTAATATAAAATACATCATCGTGCACAAACCGATCACGATAAAAGAGATGGGGGACTAAACTCCACTGGTTAGGGAAAGGGATGGGCCTAAAAGTTAAGAAAAAGGGATAAGACAGGGAGATTAAGCCAAAAAGGAATATTATATTAATATTTCTTAAATCAGAAAGTATGGATAATTATTTTATCCTAAGTTCTAAAGTTGGGGACAAGTAGGCCAAAGTAGCTCCCAACATGAAAAGTGTCAAGTTGGGGACATGAATACATATTGTTGGGACTTAGTTCATTTTCCCATATTTTCCATCATTATTCCCACCATTCCTTCCATCATTCATTCATCCAGTCAATCATCCATGACCTTGCACACACCCATTGAGCTATCCTTTGTATCTTCATGACTGTACCTAAATCTGTATCCATAGGCATTTTTGTGTCTGTGTATCTGGTTAGCTTGGGAGACAGAATGAAGAAGCAGGTTGTCAGGCCCATGGGATATTAAAGAGGTGGGTTTCCAGGCCCTTGAGAAATTCTCTGGGTGAGAGAATTGTTGGGTATTGATTTCCTGAAGGTGTTGAACTGCAACTACAGTGCTTCGAGACTTCCTGTCTAGCCTGTTGTTGAAGCCCGAAAAGGAAGTGGGGCAGCCGAAGGATTATTGAGAAGAGAAGGGGAACACTTCCTGTGTAGGAAAAACATGTGGGTAATGAGGTACTATATGTTGTTAGTTTGAGTTGGCACCTAAGATGAAGTATTTCCTATTGTCTATGAGCCTTTAGCCTGGTTAGGAATCCCTTTACCCGGGTGGAGTTTAGTCCTAGCTCGGGGGTGACTCACTATTGAGAGTGATGAACAATGTGATCTAAGGCTGGGAGGTTCATGGAAGGTCTGGACATAGTTGGTGACATTATTACAAAGATAAGTGCCAATTGTGTGATAAATTTACATGCTACATTGTTATTTACATGCTTATTTTTATGGATTATCATATGTGCGGTTATAACTATGTTTATTTTTATGGGTAGTTCCTGTATATGATGCATGTATATGCTTAAAATTATTTTAGTGTGAATTTGTTCATTTACAGATGTATTTGTATGTTTACATTTTGTATAATTCTTCTGCAAGAGTTTTGTGTGTATATATTTTAATTGCATACAGTTTGAAAAATTTATGTGGCATAGCTCAGTTAGATGTTGGGTATGTTATAGTATGTTCTGTAGAGAGAACATAATAGTTCTCTAGCATAGCATGGCTTGGCATGGATGATCGGGGATGTTACAAGTTCCCCCCATGAACTCATGCACTGATGCACTCAGCCATTCTGTCCATTTTACACATGCACTGATAGACTCATGCACCAATCATTCTCTTCGTCATTGAACCCCTCCATCGTCAACCTGGTAAATTGCATGCATTACTCGCTTGAGCCCGTGCCCTACCTTAACGATTGGTTGTTGTTTCCATCACCTGTGCCATACCTGAGTTCTGTTGTTGCCATCACCCTTACCCATTTTGACATAGGATATGGAAAAAATAAGCAGGTTGTTAGGCCTATGGGTTTGAAGAGGCAGGTTGTCAGGCCCATGGATTGAAGAAGTAGGTTGTCAGGCCTATGAGAAACTCTCCCCAGGTGAGGGAGATCATTGGGGAAGTGAATTCTCTTGGAAGATCCCAACAATAGCTACAGAGCTCTAACAATTCATGTGCGTCTTGTTGTTGAAGGGAACTGGAGTAACCGATGGACTATTGAACAGTGAAGGTGTATACTTATCGAGGTGGGACATGGATGTGAATTGTGGGCGTAAGTTGGCTCCTGGGAGGGAATACTTCCTTATGTACTATGTGACTTCCTATAGTCTTAGCCTAGCTTAGGAAACCCTTTCCCTGGTGGTGTTTAGTTCCAGCTTGGGGGTGACCCACTGTTGAGAGTGATGAGCATCGTGGTATAAGTTTGGGAGGTTTGTGGAAGTTTTGTACATAGTTGGTGGTATTCTCATAAAAATATAAGTACCATTTCTATGTTAATTTTATGTTGTGTATCATGTACATGTCTTGATGTTGATAAGAATTTCATTTGTTTGTTACATGTATGTTTTACTATTACTTCCACAAGGGTGTGTGTTGTAGCAGAATCTTTATGTCTATTTAAATATACATTATAAATGTATGCTAATAGCAAGTAGTTGTTGTTTTTAATTTTTTAGCTCTGATATTTTTCGCAAATGAAAGTAAGGGGTTCTACGAGGTAGCATGGCATGACCTCGGTGGTTGGGATGGTTACAAATTGGTATCAGATCTTGAACAAAGAAGTTTGGTAGTAGCGTGACCCATCTTGGGTGGTATGGGGACATTACAAATTGGTATCAAAGCCCATGGTTTAAACAATGAGCCTAGATGATCCACAAATGTGGAATTTCGAGTCAAAATTCCATAAGGATTTGATGTACAAAGTGTCAGAGGGGCACTGAGAGAGCTCTTGGGTGGTAATGGAAAGCTCAGGAAGTATAGCGGTTTGATAAAGTTATCATATAAAAGAGACTGTGGTAACCATGGGTTTGGAACCAAAAAATTTAAATTTTAGCCACTGAATTTGTTCAGGAAGGGATAAACCCCTCACAATCATCAGATCTAGAGTTTAGATAGTCCAAGGGTTGTGTGGTGTTTCAGCAGAAAAAGCTTCGAAGTCCCAGAGCCCTGAAACACGTGTTGAACCATGTTTATGAAACACCTGGATGTATCTTATAGGTACTGCTGAAACATGTGTTGAAGCATGTTGTTGAAACACCTGGTTGTAGCTTACAGGTGCCAATTACACAAATTGTTGAAACAAGTTGTTGAAACACCTGGTTGTAGCTTACAGGTGCTACTAAAACACACTGCTGAAACATATTGCTAAAACACATAGTTGTATCTTATAGGAAGGTCTTTTTATCAAAGTCCCGAAGTCTGGAACTCATATGGACCATTCGATTAACAGGGGCATGTGTCCATAGATCAACCATGTAGGTTTGGCAGTTTGACGATTCAGAGTTTGAGAGAAACATGGTGTTAAGTCAAGAGATCCTCCAAAGTCCCTAACTGTTAGAGTGACGTGGACCTGTTAGGAATTTTGGCATTATGGAGTTATAAGGTGTGCTAGAATGGAATCTCCCGAAGCCTAAAGTGTCAAAGTATTGAAGCGTCAAATATGATGTGGCATGATGACATCACCTAGGGTGATGTGGACCTACACTAGGTCTTCCACGTGTCATTTTATTTTGTAATTTTGATAGGCCCTTAGTATCGAATGGGACTTGACATGTGTCACGCGTCGGTGGGGCCAAATGTCAGTACATTAAATTTTTTTGAGATTCAAGAAAAGGAGATTGCCTTATTCACTAATTCAGAGTTCGGAAGGAATGAAGAGTAATGAAGGTGAAACCTGTGAAGCTTTGCATAGAAGAGTAAATCCACATCGTTGATTGGGAGAGGACACATGGCAGTAGATCCCATAGTCTGGAGACTTGGCACTCTAGAGGGTTGTTGACGGGCGAAATTGACCGTTCGTCAACTGGGAGAGTGGAACCGGTCTAGGGTTGTCTAAATAACCCAAGCCGTTTGAAATGGACCACCCTGACGAGTTTAACGGCTCCGATGGCCGCTCTAAGGTCTTCTATGAAAACTAGAGAGAGAAATGATCTGAGCTAAGAAATCTAACTAAAGTAAATAAAACAAACTAAACTATAACTGAATACAAGAAACTAACTAAAATAAAGGAAACTAGAAACTAATAAAGCAAAGAAAGGGAACTAATATACTAAATATAAACTATTCTAATTATTCTATCTACAAACTACAAATTACTCTTATAATAACTCAAATCAACTATCTAATTATCAGCTACGATATTTCTTATTCACAAATGTACACTATGAACAACCTACAGATTTGATTAAAACCTGCAAAACTCAT
>WSFP011443674.1:0-20350 GCA_009831015.1 Picea engelmannii | reverse complement strand
TTCCTTTTAACATTAGGGCCAACCTGACACTTTCTTATTTTGTAATTCTTTTCTTTAATTATCTTCAGGGCCTATATGTACTTCCTTCTTCAATTCACTTTGTCATCTTCAAAAATTCATTTCTCCTCAACCATGAGGATCCATGTGACGTGCCACATACCACCGGAAAGAACATGATGTATACTATCCATCCATGGGTGTTATATCTACATGTGCATTTTCCTTCATGTCCAAATACCTTCATCAATCTTGCGGTCCAAAACCCATGACTAGGGTTGACATCAATGACAACAACCAATCTTCCAACACTATAGATAGAATTTGGCGGTCCTTTAAATTGATGGATGAGATTATTTAGGGTTTGAAATGAAAATTTAATATTCAATATAAAACCATTCATATAGATCCAATATCGACAATCTAATTTTATTTTGGTCGGTGAAAGGGCATGTTGGATAACAAGGGGTCAAGGGCCTAAATTATAAACATGTTATTAACACATGATAACGTGTCACAACCTCATTCATTTTAGTACCCAGGGGTGGTATTATGAAGCCACTTTATCTCTCTCCTAAAATGCATGAATGGATGACAAATGTCACGGTGATGTAAGCATAGTATAGTGAAGTCATTATGCAAACTTAGCAAAGGAACGAGGATTGACTATCGAAAAACATGCCCATTGTTGATGTGGATTGCATGCTTGTTCCATTAATTCAGAGTTATGAATTAGTTAAAGAATTCAAATACTATTATATTTGCTTCACTTAGTTTAATACCTAAATTTCTGAAATAAAGTCATAACCCTCTGCACACCTGGGAGATTCCATCAAGCAATCTTGGCTTATCAAGTTTTAGCTCCAAATCACATTAAATATTTAGTAATTGGTTAATTGTAGTGTAGCTAGAAAGTTAGTGGGGGGTCAAAGTGTCCATAGTGATAATAGTGGTGGCCATTCAACGTAAGGTGGACTAGATCGACTATATTGTTAAATAAGTCCCACTATGGTAGTTAGATATATTAAGGTGAACATAATAAATGTAGGAGGACTTCTTAGAAGGTTCTGCTTCTAGAAGGTTCCTCCTCTAGAATGTTCTTAGGTGGTTGGTAGCACTATATAAGGGGGTTCAATCAATGTAAGGGAAATCAAGAAGAATAAGAAGTATTTTAATTGGAGTGGTAGCTCATTAGGAGGTTTCCCCCTTGAAAAGGCAAGTGAACAGGAGATGATCCCTTCCATAATAGGATCCATTATATGTTGTTTCCCAACCTCAAGTTTTTTCTTATAATAAAGTGTGTGTTTTCTATATTCTTCTTTGGATATATTGTGTTTATTTTGTATTTTGTTCTTTGGTACTTAACAATTGGTATCAGAGCACTTTCTTAGGCCACAAAAAGGGGCATTTTTTTTGTAGATTGTTTTAAGAAGACAAAAGAGGACCGCGACACTTCGGATAAATATTGTAGATTTCTATGTGGAATTTGCATAAATTAGTTGTATATATGAGTTCCTCTCAGATAATCAACCAATTGAAAAAAATAAATCATCCGAAATGGAGTCCAACAGGTGAAATTATCATTATTTTAAAATCTACTAATTTTTCAAGTTTTTTTCGGGAACGACTACATGAGTTTTCTGTTTTTTGTGGCCGCATTTTCCCCCCAAAATTACAGATCTGAGTTCCTCTCAAAATTTAATCCAATTTAAAAAAAACAATTTTCCAAATCAGAGTTACAAAAGTGAAGATATCGTTGATTTAAAATCAATCGTTTTTCAAGTTTTTTGAGACGATGACAAGATTGTAGAGCTCATAACTTTTGACAAGGTGCTCATATTGCTACCAAATTAGTGTCATTGGATATATAAGTTTAAGAGATTTATTTTGGTATAATATATGTAGTTTTTCCAATGGATGTTAGCTCTCAAATCCTCATGGAACTTCTACAAAAGGTGGAATCCCTCAAGACAAGTATTCAGACACGTGTTCAAAATCTTCAGGTGAATATTCAAAATCTTCAAACAATCACACTTTCAATGCAAGAGAGATATATTATGCACAACATCAAGGAAGAATATAATCAAGAAGCCTATGCTTGGTATGATTTTGAGGTTGATTGTGATGCTTGGTATATGGATAATTGTCATTTCTAGGATGACAAGTACTTACATATTCTATTTGATGAATGTACTCCACCTTATGTAGAGAACATCAATGTGACAAATCTGGATCTAGTTATGACTTCCAGTGTCCAATTTTTATATTCTACAGTGGTATTTTCCTTCTAGATTTAACTTTGACCCTTTCTAACTATGTGGATGGATCTGCATATTTGGATGCATGTTGGCCCTCGATCAAGTTTTGGGGAAACTTTGGTCCGTTTTGGCCCACTTTTAGACTTTGAAATGCTGATCGAAGTAGGAGTGCCCAGGTGGAGCTGAGATCGTGGATCTCACCTATTTTGAGGGTCATGTGGACCCAATAAGGGGTCCTCTAGGGTTTTGTAATGGGTTTATGGGATGTCGGCCCATGGGCTCTCCCCATGTTTAGGCGCTATTGTAATATTTTGTAAAGTATAAATACAAATAATGTATTGTAGAAGAGGAGAGTCCTGAGTGCTTTGTGCAAAGGAATGTATGTGCGTCGAGGATTTGTGCCCAACTGTGATTTTGTAGAAGGTGCTAAGTGATGTGATAGGGATTGTGGCTCTGTAAAATTGATCTAGTTTTGGAAGGTAAAGAAGGAGGATCTAGTGCTTAGTGCACATATCTCATGTCTGGTGCAAAGTTAAACTCTATGGCTTAGTGCACAGGAGTGGATGGATGTAAGTTTTTGGCGAATAATAAAGAGGCGAAGAGGTTTGTGGATGTATCCCCACTCTGGGGTGAACCACGTATATCTGGTGTCTCATGGTTTGCTTTTTGTAGTGTCTTTTATTTTATGCATTTGCTTAGTGATTTGATTATGATGTGTAATGAATGTATAGTTGTTTCTTAAGTAATTTAATTAGGTTAAATGGTAAATGAATTCTAGATTTAACTCATAGTGCTAAGTGATAAGTGTTCATGGTACATAATCACTTGTTATTACTGCACTTATCTGTCTTCGATTATGATTTGCAGTGTTAATTAGGTTAAGAAACTAATGCATGTCACTTCCTAAGTGTTAACAGAATATTCCGTGAAGTGTTCTTATCACAGATTCGTGTCCCAACCTGGTTACAGACACCTGTATCCTGTAATCCCCCTACTTCTACCTCGGGTGAGACTTCACCTGCTTCATAGGTGTTTCCTAAAGGGCTAGTAGTTGGGGTTTTGTTGGTGCTCTATTAAGCATTGAACCCTGGGTCTTCCCCTGTGCCAACAAATGGTTCCATTGCTGGGACCTGAAACTGTGATTGTTGGGAACTGAAGTAAAGAAAAAGAGAAGCTTTTTGCGTATATCTGCTGCTGATGTGTGCAATACTCTACTTGAATTGCAAATCTTTGTGCCAAGAAAGTAATCTATTCTAAAGAAAAGAGGTAAGATCCTAAAAGAAGAAAGCTTTGTTCTTTGGCAAGAGAAAGATAAGTGAAAATTGTTGTTTTGAAAGCATGAACTTAAGTATGTTTAATAGATTATGTCCTAGTCTGAAGGCTAGGGTGCAGTTGAAAGAAAGATTTGATTTGAGTACATTTAATGGAAATGAAGAAAGATATGCTATTCCTTTGCATAAAAAGAGTTTTTGGACTAATAAGAGGATGCGGGAACCTAAAAAGAATTTTTGGAGATTGCAAGTCCAACACTATGATCCTAGGGGAAGTGCGCAATACATAAAAGATTGGGGAACATTTAAGAGAAAAAGAGGATTGACTTTTTGTTATAATTGCAGAAGGTCGGGACATCTTGCTAAGGAATGTCCTGGGGTAGGCCCTATTTGTCTTTGTTGTAAGTTTGTTGGTCATGAGGTTGAGGATTGTCCAAGGATTATTGCTAAATTTGAAAGGATGGGCACGAGATGGGAAAATTTTGAAAAGAGTCAAGATACTAAGGGCATACTAGAAAGTTATAAAGAGAAAAGGTCAGAGGAAGTTCAGACTACGTTATTACAGTTGAAAGAAATGATGAATGTTCATAAATATGTCTGTTTACCATAAATGTTGAAAGAAAAACAACGCATAAGTGAAAGAATAAAAGACTTCGACATAGATTGTATAGTCCTGGATGAAGAAACACAAGTGAATATTATGACATAAGAAACTTGGGAAGTTTTGGGAAAGCCTATTGTGGTACCTTATTTAGGAAGGATAGGCTTGTTTAAGGGAAAGATGATAACTTTATATGGAAGAGTAACTACTATACCTATTAAGGTTTATGGAACATCGACCGAAGAAGAATTTGAAGTCATTAGGTTTGTTGAGGAAAACACCCCTTTCCCACTTTTGTTAGGTAAAACTTGGATCAAGAAGGATCAGATCAGAAGGAAAGCAGAGGAAGAAGATATAGAAAAGAAAAAGAAAGAATTATGGGATTCAATAGCTAGGAAAATATACCAACTAAGAGAAGAAAGAGAGGATAAGTTGAAGCAATAGAGAAAAGTAACAACACAGGAGGGACATAAAGAAAAATAATTAACTATCAAGGTTGAAAGAATGCAATAAGGCTTGAAGGACCTATCTATTTGAGAGATAAGTGTGCCCACTCAGGAAGTGTTAAGAAAAGGGATATTAACTTTAGGACCTTTGAGGGTACCTCAACAGTGCAAAGCTACTACACTAGGGGAATATAAGAATAAAAATGGAAAGAGGGTTCTAGAAATAGTTAAAGAGACTCAGATCATAGGAAAGAAGGTAAGGAAGCTCAATAAAAAGAAGGATAAGTTGGAAAATCTACAAGAAGTTACAATAAACCAAATGGAAGAATTCATAGACTAGAACCTTACAGGAGGTAGGTTCGTAGGATTTGAACCTCGATGGAACAATAGGACTGTGAAGATTTGGACCTCATCCCGACGAAGTTATATGACCATTGGAGGTGCCCTGATCGTTATAATGATGCTCCAGAATGGTTAGGAAACACATTTATGGGCTTATATATTGCTTTTGGATGTTGAGACCGTGCCATAATGGTTGGATTTACTTTAATGGAAGCATTTTCCCGTCCGTTGGAAGATCTGTCACGATCGACCCCCTTATTTAACTCATCGGTCGTTGTGCTGGGACCACTTTTTTCTACCTGTGATTGATTGAGATAAGCAGAGAATTGTCCAAGTTTCGAGTTGTATTTCATTATAGGACATATACCCCACCTATTTGTTGTCTACCCGTGGTCTATTAAAAGCTAGAATGTCTAGCGAACCTAGCGATCTTGAGAAGTTTTTCGAGGAAGTTCTTAAGAAGCTCAGGGTTGACAGACCGATATCTGAAGATATTCAGGCATTGTCGACTAGGGGACTATAGGCTTCCCGTTTGACAGGACGTCATTCCACCCGCATCAACCCTGTAGCTGAGCAAAGAAGTAAGCATCGCGGTGATTTGGCTAACATGAAGCAAATATCGTCGATTATACCTGAGTATATCCCACCTCTAGCCGGCGCTGTTAATCACAATAGTATCCCTCATGATTTTGATTACCCTGTAATCACTATGTACATTTCGAAAGGAATTTTCATAATAGGAAGTCATTTGGGGCAAATCTCGCTCTTGAAGCATAGTGACTTAAAATTAGGAGACCAGAATAACTACGCCATGTTATCTCTTCACCGTTACTTGATGAAGAAGACTGGAAATAAACCTCGCCTCATCCTGCAGCTGTGGATTAAGGGGTTGGCACAATCAACCGTGTTGAATGTAATGAAGATTCCCCATTTTGGCTGCCACCAGGAGGTTAACGCTTGCGTTAAACTCCTTCTGTCATGCTATCATGGAAGATACCTATGGCTTTACAGAATAATTACTGTGGATCCGATGTTGATCCACCGGATCATAGGTTTAAGTGTGAAGGGTTCTGACCCAAAACAATTTTATATAGGAAAGACCTCAGATCGATATTTGGCGCAGTTCATCATAGAAGCTTATGGAGAGGTAGAAAAAGGGAAGCGAGGTTACAAGGTAGCCTCTATATAGGATGGTGTAGTGCACCTTGCTTGTCAACTCTTAGATGGAAAGCTAGTAAGGAAGAACTTCCCCACACAGGTCACTGGGTTCATGGTGGATCTCACAGGAAAGTGTTTGGAGGGCATGCATATGAACTAGGCGAGCTACCTCATCAACGAGCTAGAGAAGGATTGTCGCGAAGCCCAGGACTTGGGATATGAATTTCACTATAGCCGGTTGATCATCTTGATTTCATTTTTG
Organism: Picea engelmannii; assembly: GCA_009831015.1. Taxonomy (NCBI): domain Eukaryota; kingdom Viridiplantae; phylum Streptophyta; class Pinopsida; order Pinales; family Pinaceae; genus Picea; species Picea engelmannii. The sequence continues at coordinate 14,015 of WSFP011443674.1, read as the reverse complement.
GCTTGTCAAATGCCTGAAGGAGCTACTTTCCTAGAGATCAAACCTAAGGAGCCCTTGGTCACTCAGTTTTCCACCCTATGGTATAGCAATGATATGACGAAGCAATGGCAGTCTAATGCTATGTTTCACAGGTATTATTAGCAGTTGAAAGTCACCATTGAAGCATTTTCACATATGACACCGCATACTCTGCATTAGTACTGGCCCATAGCGAAGTTCCGCACTGATCCCCACTTCATTTACATCACTGCATGAAGAGATGAGCACTAGGAAATCTTGCATTCATACTATAAGATCTCAGATGAAGACATGGAATAGATCATACAGGAATAGCCCAAATAATTTCTTGTACTTGTCGCCAATGCAGAGTTATCCGACATTGAAACTATAGGAAGCCCAATGGTTATGCAAGATGAACATGTCAGACAATCTAGTGGGATGAAGAAGCAGAAAAATCAAGTTTAAGTCCAGTACATAGAGAGTGACGAAGAGGAATAAGAGAAAAATTCTAGAGATAATGGGTTTGGCTCGCCAAGAGGAGGAGCAGACAAAGTAGAAGGAAAGGGAGGAGGAGATGAAGGAGAAGAAGAGAAAGGAGGAGATGAAGCTACCACCCCTCCACCTAAAGATCCCCCTATTGGGACAGTGAACCCACAAAAGAGGAAAGTTACTCCGAATAAACATTTAGCAAGAAAGAAGACGCATGCCAATAAGACAAAGTTGGAAGCCACTCTCACTGACGATGACATTAGTCTGGTCCACAAAGCTATGGAGGATGCCTCTGAAGACATGTTACAGAGATACAAAGAGAAACAAGCGAAGTTGTATGCAAATATTGAGAGGGAGTTGAAGGAAGTGCAACAGGCTGTTCGTCTGATCCGCGCAATGCCTAATGCGTCGTCCGTGCCTTCCTCATCACAGACCGTAGAGGATGAACAAACTCCACAGGGTGAACCTAGGATTTGGATCACCCTCCCCCAGTGTAGCATCAATTTTCCCATCCTCGAAGTAGTATAGGCTAGCCAAAACTTGGATGTTGAGGTTAACCTTAAAGGAATACCTCCAGGATAGGTTGAAGTATTAGAGGTAGGGTTGAAGGAATACATGAAATAACAAAGAGAAATGACCATTGAAAGAGCATCCGAGCTAAGAAGGCTTGCTGATGAAACAAAAGTTTGGTTCCAGAGAGCTCAGGAAGAGAAAGAGAAGGCTACATAGGCCTTGCAAAAGGAGAAATCCAAAGTCCTAGTATAGCTACCAGCAGTGTAGGACAATGTAGCTTCCTATGAAAGCGAGAAAGAAGAGCTTCAAGATAAGCTTTAGGAGGAAAAGAGAGTTGGTGAAGCCCAACTACAGAAAGAGAAAGAGAATTTTCTTGCAGAGCAGGCCATGGTCAAAGAAGTGGTAAGAAAATCATGTCACTTTGTGTCAAGCTTGGTACAAGAGGAGAAAGAGCCTGTCGAAGCTCAAGTAGTGAAGCTTGCAGAGACCCTCCAACAATTTCAAGATAGGATAGTTGAATTGGAGTCCTGAACAGTGTCGAGCACCCCATATGAGGTGCATGACCAGAGGGAGGAGACCGCCAAAAACAAAACAACAAGTATAAGAGACCTCACCTTGGAATGTAAACAGTTGAGTGACAGAAGTGCCCAGACATATGAATGCCTCGTTGAAGATCCATGGTTAAATAAGCTAGAAGCTCAATTACAGGAGGCGCAACAACAAGAATTCTCATTGCAAGCGCAGATGAAGCTACTCACAACAGTGGAAAGGATGAAGAGATCCCACGAGAAACGCATAGTACATCAACAGATCACTACCCTCCAGGGTAAGGTGATGGAAGTAACACAAAATTTACAACCTGTGCAGGACGCAGCTTGCAAGGTGTTTGAGGAAATCAATAGCCAAGGTTCACAACTAGATTAGGTAGTTGCAGCAGTAGAACAACACCTGGAAGGGCCTATTACAGAGTAGAAAGGCTAGGAGCTCGATGAGAAGGAGGCTCAGGAGAGGAAGCAAGTTGAGGTAGCTAGAGTTAATCTCAAGGCTTTTGAAGCAACATTGTCTAGACCTGAGTGACTCGGGACGAGTCACGGGTGAGTGTTGGGGGCTTGTTGTCCCTCGATCAAGTTTTTGAGAAACTTTGGTCAATTTTCGCCCACTTTTGGACTTCGACACACTGATCAAAGTAGGAGTGCCCAGGCGGAGTTGAGATCATAGATCTCACCTATTTTGAGGGTTATGTGGACCCAGTAAGGGGTCCTCTAGTGTTTTTTAACGAATTCATGGGATGTCGACCCATGGGTTCTCCCCATGTTTAGACCCTATTGTAATATTTTGTAAAGTATAAATAAGAAGAGTGTATTGTAGAAGAGGAGAGTCCCGAGTGCTTTGTGCAAGGGAGTGTAAGTGCGTCGAGGCTTTGTGCCCGACTATGATTTTGTAGAAGGTGCTAAGTGTTGTGATATGGATTATGGTTCTGTGCAATTGATCTAGTTTTGGAAGGTAAAGAAGGAGGATCTAGTGCTTAGTGCGTAGATTTAATGTCTAGTGTGAAGTTCGAATCTGTGGCTTTGTGCATAGAAGTGACTGGATGTAATATTTTGGCGAATAATAAAGAGGCAAAGCGGTTTGTGGACGTAGCCCCACCCTGGGGTGAACCATGTATATCTGGTGTCTCATGGTTTTCTTTGTGTAGTGTCTTTTCTGTTATGCATTTTCTTAGTTCTTTGATTATGATGTGTAATGATTGTATAGTTGTTGCTTAAGTACTTTACTTAGGTTAAATGGTAAATGAATGCTATATTCAACTCACAATGCTAAGTGCTAAGTGCTCAGGGTACATAATCACTTGTTATTAATGCGCTTATCTATCTTTGATTATGCTTTGCAATGTTAATTAGGTTAAGAAAATAATGCATGTCACTTCCTAAGCATTAATAGAATATTCTACGAAGTGATATTATCACAGATTCATGTCCCAGCCTGGTTATAGACACCTATGTCCTGTAACCCCCCATGCTTCTACCTCGGGTGAGACTTCACCTGCTTTGCAAGTGTTGCCGAAAGGGCCGATAGTTGGGGTTTTGTTGGTGCTATGTTAAGCATTGAACCCTAGATCTGCCCCTGTGCCAACAATGCACATGACCAATGTAGACCTTTGGATCAGTTTCCTATCGAATTCCAATATCTTCAGTGTGGATTTCACATGAGAACTTGAACACGTGACCTAGGTTTACGGTGGCCATTGGACTACTTCAATATGGTGACTGACATTTCTACGTGGGACCCTTGTTCACCAACATACTTTAGCACTATGGTCCACACTTATCCATGGGACCCTGGTATATGGTTGTACATCCTCATAAAAAGTGTTGAGGACAATGCTTTCATAAGGGGGATGGAATGTAGTTTATCTAGAGAGGTAGTAGCGGGGTGAAGGGCCCATAGCGATAATACTGGAGGCCATTCAATGTAAGGTGGACTAGGTCTAATATATTTTTAAATAAGTCCCACTATGGTAGTTAGATATATTAATGTGAACACAATAAATGTAAGAGGACTTCTTAGAAGGTTATGCTTCTACAAGGTTCCTCCTCTAGAATGTTCTTAGGTGGTTGGTAGCACTATATAAGGAGGTTCAAGCAATGTAATGGAATTCAATAACAAGAAGAAGTATTGTAATTGGAGAGTGTATATTATTAGGAGGTTTCCCTGTCGAAGAGACAAGTGAACAAGAGAGGATCCCTTCCATAATAGGATCCATTGTATTGTGATGCCCTACCTCAAGGTTTTTTTTATAAGAAAGTGTGGGTTTTCTATATTCTTCTTTGGATCTGTTGTGGTGATTTTCTATTATGGTCTTTGGTAATTAAAATTTATCCCCAATATATGAATGTATTTAGAAATAAATCATTCTTTGTAGTTCATTTTAAATGATTATGACTTATCCTATAACTGTGGTATTTGTAGGAGGCATGACTAATAAAGTTAAGTGAAGGTAGCCCAAGATAGAGGATCCATAAGAAAACGAATATGATGAGGAGAAAAAATACAATTTAACTTTATTCTTAGATACCACTTACAATACAGGGTTCAAGGGATGCAATAAAGGATCATCATAATATAGAAATTGATAAATTGCTAGAAGAATATTTTCCATTTTTACATTTATGTGAAATTTCAATTATTTTTCAGTAGATAGATTGTTTATGGGGAATTGAGAGAGATGAGAGGAGGGGAGGTAAAAAATGAGCTTCCACCTTCACATGGTTATCATTTTTCAGTAGAGAATAAATTATTATCGAAACCAAGTGATTCTCATTCAGGTATTCCACTTTAGTCTTTCTAGAGTCTCCTACATGTTGATATGTTTGTTTATTTATTTAATTATTATTCGGTCAGATAACCTTTTATTATCTGATGATTTATGTTGGTCTTCGCAATGGAAATGGAACTAACAAGTAACATATGTGTGATGTGTTTGTGAAAGATCCTACCTCATCAAGCTTATGGATGCAGGTAGTTAGTACTCATTTTTCCATTTTAGTTAATGTATGTGCACAGTTGCCAAAGATTCATGTTGATATTGTTGATTCCATTTCTTGGTAGTTTTCTTTGATGATAAATTATGTATATTCAAGATCAAAATATTTTTTTTTTTAAACCTCTATCGACTATGGTAATTCTCCTTTTAATTCTCGTTGATGTTTAATATTGTTCAAAATTTTGGAGACAACAAGATTGTTCAAACACTGTAAGTTGAACAATTTTCTAATTCAATATCACTATCTACATTTGCTTATAGATGTAGATATATAGGCTCTATGATGTGTTTTTTTTCTATTTATTCTTTGAGAATAACTTCAAGTAACTTTTAAATAAATTTAGAGTTATAAATGTAACAATACATATTTATCGATGCATGCAATCCCAAACCAATGCATACTTCAACCATTTTCTAAAGTTTGGGCACAAATCATCCTAGTATAGAGTGTTTATGGTTTACAATGTATTCACAGTCCTGTAACTTGTAAATTACTAGTACCATACATGGCGTTTTCTTCCTAGGGCTTGCATTTTTCATCATGCCATGTTTTCATGCATTGTTTTGCAATTTTTTGCATTTTCAAGGTAATTTTTAGCCTTTATGCACAAAATAGGGTTTTTGGTTTCGAAATGTACAACTAAAGGTATGAATAGATTTAAAATGATAAAATACAAACTAGACAACTTGAACCACTCAATTTGGAGGTCATACGAGTCTTTAGACGTGCATCTTATAGTAAAACAATTTTACCCTCCATTTTACAAAAAGTATTTAATCTTGGTTCAAGGTAGAATTCCTTATTCATTTTGCAATGCACTCTAGATGATATATATAGATTTATAATGTTATTAAATTCACCCCAAAAACTTAGATCACTAAATTTGGATCTATATAGAAGCATGGGCCTACATTTCCATTAGGTCACTTTCCATTGTTTTGGTCTCTTAATTTACAAGACAAATTTTGCCTCTTTTACACAACAACCACTTTTATGTTTGCAAATGAAAATATAAATTCTTATGGTTATTTGGATTCAGATATAGATGTAGCTTCTAAAACTTATCTTTTTTGTGACCATTTGTATTACAATGGTTGTAGCAGTTGTCTGGATCATTGCATTGATGTGCAGTGTATGTTTTCTTCTTTTCCTTTCCTTTCCATTTTTTCTTCCCCTCCTTGGAAGCATTTTGGTTTTATTTCTTTTTGGAACCACTTGGTTGTCATTTCTTGTTTCCTATATTCTCTAGGTACTATTGTTACACATTATTTTCATCACCTCTATGACCGTTAATGATGTAAACCCATCCTTTGTCTTTAGAAGGATCAATTTCCTTAATCCCTGAAGAAGAATGAAGATACTTTTTCCAGAGAGATGAAATTATAAGTTTCCTTTGTCAAAAACCTTATAAAAAGGGATCGTCGCACCTTTCTTAGTGTTAAGGGTGCGATGATCTAGGATCGTCGTAGGTTTCACCACAGTGTCCTATGACATCATCACAGTTTTCTCAGTGTTAAGGGTGCAACGATTTTCGTACGAAGGAAAAAGAGGAATTTCTCAAAAGTTCTAGAATAGAAGATTCGAGGGTGAGGTGGCCTTCGAACGGTTTGGATCTCACTCACTTCTCTAATTTGGTGGGATCATCCTAATCTTCTCATCCATCCTTCTTTCACCCTATATAAAGAAGGATCTCTTATGGAAAAGGCTAAGGTTGAATAAGCTAAGATTTGTATGGAGAGTTCTACTTTAGATTATTCTTGAGAGCTTTGCTTTAGTTCTACAAGTTACACGGTGGATCTTATTCATTCAAAGGATTTGGAGAAAAGGTGTGTGTGTTAGAGAAAAAGTCCATTGAAAGGGGACCTTGCGACATCAAGGCTTTGGTTGTATTCTCCACTTTCCATTTAATATGATACAACAATATGTTTCTTTCCCATAAAATCATTCTTGTTTTCTTGTATGATTCCTTGATCACATACATAGGTTTTCGTTGAGTATACTTTAATGCTTTCACTTTGTTGGCTTGTGTTTCTTTGCAAGTTCAATATTGCATGAGCATTGGAATGGAGAGAGGAAACAACATTTAAAAGGTATGTTGTATATCTCTTGTTAGCTAATAAACTCAATAATTAAAGCCTAGGGAAAGTCTTATATTTTGTTCTAGTTTCGAGTGAAACTAGGGAGATCTGTTTGTGTCCGCACTTACCGATTAGTCCAACAACAAAATTGGCGACCATATTGGAATAATTGCGGCTATTGATCAACTTTCATTCATTGGTCCTGACGTGACCATCAACTCCATGACCGCCCTACACGGTTCTTATATGCATACAATATCACCCCCACCATAGGTCAATTATGTGGCGTTGTCTCCTATGCCTTTAGTTTCCTATAAATATGAGCCTCTCACTGTAAGCTCAGTATTTTATGACTTGGATCTGATAGTTAACATGGTGATATCTTCGGTAGAGCTATTGGATCCTGACCTCCTTACCCCTATTGCAACCCTCGACATGTATTCCTTCTAAAGTGTGTTTCTTCCATCCAATGAAGATATCTTAGAAGCCATGACAGAGTTTTGTCCCTTGATATGGTGTCCTTTCAGAGAATCGTCCTCTTGGAATCCATGATTAATAAGAGACCCTTCAACATGGTTATCTGATTTCAAGCTCATTAAAAAATGAAACTAGCCTTGAGCATCGTTTTCTGATTTCAAGATCATTAAAAAATGAAACCAACCTTGAGCATGGTTTTCTGATTTCAAGCTCATTAAAAAATGAAACCAGCTGCGAGGATAGTTTTCGCCTCTTTGTAGAAACCTCATTAAAAAATGAAACCGATCTTATGAGCATAGTTCTTGTTTCTGTGTCAAGCTCGTTAAAAATGAAATAGATTTTTCTCCCTCTTTGATTGAGCCAAGTACTTCATTATGTATAGTATTTGAAGCTTCTTTTCATCCTCCTATGTCATTGGATGAACCGAATCTTGGGGGGCAATGCTTTTAGCCTCTGGACTTCATGCTGAAGTTAAACCGCTAGCTTCTTAAGCTGGGGGCTAAGTACGAACCATCCCTGGATAATGCATTGGGAAGTCTCAAGCATAGTTTTCTATGGTTCAAGCTTGTGTAAAAATGAAACCACCTACCTCAAGAATAGTTTCCTCTGGTTCGAGCTTGTGTAAAAATGGAACTAGGTCCAAGCATAGTTTTGGCTAGTTTTAAGCTTGTGTAAAAATAAAATCTATCCCAAGCATAGTTTTGTTTTGTTTTAAGCTTCCATAAAAATGAAAACAATCCTGAGCTCAGTCTTTGTTCTTTCTTGTGCTCGTAAATAACTCAGAATGTAACCAAGTAAACTTTTATCACTTTTTCGGAATCGTAAAGGTTATATGAAAAAAGAACCCCTCGAGTTCCCTTTAAGCTCTTTTCAGACTCTCTAAACATGAAAATATTGTCGAGCGATCTTGTCCTTTTCACGGTCGTTAAAATATTTGAAGAAAATGTCTATTGAGTGGTAGTTTATCTTTTTTTCAGTTTCATTAGACTACTTTATGAAAAAGGACATTTTGGAGTTGTCTTTAAGTTCTTTTCAAACTCCATAAATATGAAAAGACCACTGAGTTTTATTTCTTTGGACTCATTAAACAAGCATAGAAACACCCATATGGGATCAAACCACTGCTTCCTAGGGTTCATTAAACATACTCTAAGGGACTCATCCGAAGGATGAGCTTACATTTCAAGAATATGTTATCCTCCTCAAACTTGTGTAAAAATAAAGAGGTATTCACTAGAAATGGTGGGGGAAAAATTGGGAAAGAAATGTATCTAAACCTGTATTCTATGAAAGAGTCGCTTTTGAACATGACACCCTTTCACTCACTTTGTTTCAAGGTTGGAAAATCCACTTGTATCTTGATCATACTCCTTTATAAGATTACAAATTGGTCTGTGATCCCTGTCGTTGACTCAGTGTTTCCAAGACAGTTGTCGTGTCGTCAATATGTTCAAAGAGAATTTCAACATAGAAATCCTTCTGTTACATCGACCATTTTTTGCATTCCTTAAGCCTTTTGTTGCATCGGCCATCCCTGAGTCAGTCCTGAATCACTTGTTACTCTTATCTACTTAAAATCGTGTTACCTGTTTCATGTCATTTATGGGGGATACATTAAGGCCCTCCTGTGACGAGTCTTTTCCTGTTGACTTCAACTCATTATCGAGGAATTAGACTTAGAAACTAGTTGGTACCTGGGAACTTTCATGCCTCAATGATGGGTTTCCTTGCTTTCGACAATGGTTTTTCATCATTGACCCATGATCAGGAGATTCTGGAGAGTGTTTGACTTTAGCTCATTAATTCACATTCGTTGGATTGTACTAGAGTTCCTTGGGATTGATTGACATTAATGGCGATTTCCTTCGCACTTGTTAATGGTATTCATTAATGATCGGTAATCAAGTGGTTTCTACCATGTTCGACTTCAGCACATGTATTCCGATGGTTAGATTCGTACTATAAAGTGATGGAGATGAAGACATTGAATATTTTTGACAGATTTAAGTTTCATTGGAGTTTATTCATATTGTACTGTTACATAGATCCACAATGTATGTCTCATGGCTATGTTCAAATTTGAGTCTTTAACACATAGATCCATAGTGTATTTTTGGTGGCTATGTTCAGATTTGAGTCATATTAGCATGGATCCACAGCGTATGTTTGGTGGCCATGACCTATCTTACTTGATATGGATATTTGCATGTCAACAATTATTCTTTGAGTCATTTGTATTCTGAGTATGGGAATGCCTACCTCAGTGATGATATATTATTGTATTGTATTTCCTTATTTGTTGGTAGGTTTCTGACCAACGTGTTCCTTGTTCCCTACACACACTCGACAAAGTATTTTAGCTATCACTCTGTTTTGAATTCATACTTTGGGGGGCTCACTGCTACACATTATTTTCATCACCCCTATGACCGTTAATGATGTAAACCTATCCTTTGTCTTTAGAAGGATTAAATTCCTTAATCCCTAAAGAATAATGAAAATACTTTTTCCAAAAAGATGAAATTATACTTTTCCTTTGTCCAATACCTTATAAAAAGGGATTGTCGCACCTTTCTTAGTGTTAAGGGTGTGACGATCTAGGATCATCGCAGGTAGTACCACAGTGGCCTGTGATGTTGTCGCAGTTTTCTCGGTGTTAAGGGTGCGACGATTTTCGTACGAAGGAAAAAGAGGAATTTCGCGAAAGTTCTAGAATAGAATATTTTAGGGTGAGGTGGCCTTCGAATGGTTTGGATCTCACTTGCTTCTCTAATTTGGTGGGATCATCCTAATCTCCTAATCCATCCTTATTTCACCCTATATAAAGAAGTATCTCTCATGGAAAAGTCTAAGGTTGAATAGGCTAAGATTTGTATGGAGAGTTCTACTTCAGATTATTCTTGAGATCTTTGATTTAGTTCTACAAGTTACATGGTGGATATTCTTCATTCAAAGGCTTCAGAGAAAAGGTGTGTGTGTGTTAGAGAAAAGGGCCATTGAAAGGGGACCTTGCGACATCAAGGCTTTGGTTTTATTCTCCACTTTCCATTTAATATGATACAATAATATGTTTCTTTCTCATAAAATCATTGTTGTTTTATTGTATGATTCCTTGATCACATACATAGGTTTTCGTTGAGTATACTTTATTGATTTCACTTTGTTGGCTTTTGTTTCTTTACAGGTTCAATATTGCATGAGAATTAAAATAGAGAGAGGATGGAAATTGCAAGAGGAAACGACATTTAAAAGGTATGTTGTCTATCTCTTGTTAGATAGTAAACTCAATAATTAAAGCCTAGGGAAAGTCTTATATTTTGTTTTGTTTTGTTCTAGTTTCGGGTGAAACTAGGGAGATGTGTTTGTGTACGCACTTACTGATTAGTCCAACAACAACTATGCCTGCACATATGCCTCATCAATTGTCCTGGGTTTAAAGAGAATCAACTTCTTCAGTAAATCATTGTGTATACCCCCTAGATACTTGAGGAGTATTTCTAGGTTCTTGATATATATAACCAACATAATTATAATTTTCTGAACTTAGTGGTGTACTCTTTGACACTCTTCCCTTGCCTCTTCTTGAAGTGATACCAATGGATCTCAGGGTCCTGTACATAACTAATATGGTAGAGCAAGGACTTGATGAGGGTTTTATTTTCCTCTCACTTAGTTACTGGGGAATCAACCTCCAATCTAAGTGTCTCTGTGTGGATTTTCCACTAGGTTAGTGTATGACCCTCTAATTTAACTCAAGAAAATGAATTGTTTTTCTCTTCTCCTATGATATAGATACTAAACTAAACTTATAACTATGGAAACACATGATTCAACTTAAAAACATCAATCTCACCTTGGTAGAGTTTAATATCCATTTTTTCTTCCATTTTAAGTATATATTATGAAGAAACAATGACATTAGAAGTTGGTTGCTCTTTCTCTGGTTCTTTTTTCAGTTCGTTTAATGGGTCTGCATTATCTCCCAATTTCTCATCTAAAACAACTTTTGAATTAGAGCCTCCAACCTCCCCAACAAGTCAAAAATTGTTCTCTAGAGCCACCATGAGGAGGGCCATGTTGTGAGAGATATCAATGATTTGTTCTTGAATCTTAAAAAATATATCCTTTACCTCATCCTGAGGGTTGTTATGACTAGAACATTCACCATGGATGGGGTTTTGAGACTTCCTTCTTAAACCAATTCTTAGATTCTGCAAATTCTCACAAAAACCAAATAAAACTACTCTTATATCAATATGATGTGTAAACTACCATGGATATTCCATTGGAACAGTTCATCACAATAGATTTTACAATATTCTGAAATATTTTATTATGTAGTTTATTACCTTAGACCCCATATTTAATATTACTTACCGACCATTCATATAGACCTTGTCTTGTCTTGAAGGTGTTCTTCCAGGTGTTCTCTTCTTTATCTCATACCTAGTGGTATCCCGATTTGGGATCCAACTTGGTGAATTAGTTGACATGTTGCAACTGATCTAACAAATCATTGATCCTAGTAGAGGGTACCGATTCTTAAGGGTGATCTTGTTCAAATATTTATAATTAATACACATTCACCAAGTCCCATCCTTATTGGATACTATGATGATAGGTGACCCACAAGGTTTGGTAATTGGTTTAATTACTCCTTACTCCAGTAGCTACTACAACTATTTCTTCACTTCATATGCTTCCAATATGGATTGTCTATACAACTCAATATTTGGCAATGGGGAGCCAAGAAAAAAATGTATCTCATGCTCCAATTACCTCTTAGATAGTAACCCTTTAGGATCTTGAAACACTTATTTATATTCATGAAAAAAATCATCCAACTGACATTTCTAATATTTAGTACATCACACTAAATATTCCTTAACTTTTACAGATTCATCATATGGTTGATTCTCTCTTAAGAAAAATAATACAAAATTCCTACCAACATTGTTCAATTTCTTCGCTTGGTTATCACTTACCAGAGATATATTCGACTTACGTTTGTATGCACTGATGATGAAAGACTTCCCATATTTGATCAAGCAATATTGGTTTTCTCTCCACGTGAATATTGCATCCCTCATATACATGTAGGGGATTTGAAACACTACACCACCCACATCAAGGGGTACCATGTCTACCTCCACTTCATCAATATAGTTTTCACTTATGGGTAAAATCATGAATCTGGGTAACACTTTTGTGACAATCGGGTCTCCACAATTTCTAGCGGTAATTTTTCGGCCGAACAAATGTTTCTTTCAGCCGAAATCTTTTTCGGCCAAAAATTTTCATGTCAAATTTAACGGTGCCCTCAAAATTCGTGTACAATGTTTTTTGGATGAATTAATTTCCCGTGGTAAGCATATTTCGGTCGAAAGAATTTTCGGCCGAAACGTTTATTTTTAATGGATTCCATTAAAAACTAGGTTTCGGCCGAAAGAATATTTCGGCCGAAAACTTGAAAATGGGACTGTTTGCAGGAAACTACAAATTCTCTCCATCTTACTTCATCTTTGGAAGTAGCGGACTCCTACAAATACTCATAATTTAGTTTGATAATTGATACCAACATTTTAAAAATTGAATCTACTTTCATTGGGTATAATTTGTTTTCATTTTCATTGTTTTTATCTAATTTTATTTAATTTTATAAAAAAATCACTTCATAATATTTTTAGGTGAGATTACGATTCAGTGAAATAAAAAATCCATATCTCTAAAAATACACAACGAAAAATTATGGAAAATTTATATTCATAATTGTTAAATTGTTCTCTTCAAAAGGGTATTTTTAGATTTTACTTTTAATAAAAATTAAGATAGATACAAGGTGTAGAAAAACACGTGTTTAAAATCTGCAACGTTTTCATCTTGGTCAACTTAAAAAAATTCTAGAAATTATAATATTCATCCGTTACAATCAAAATTATAGTCATAATAAAATAGAGTCTCTATAGATTTTTGCAGTATATTTCATTTCTTAAAAACATAAGTTTAATAATAGATACATTGTTGTGGAAAACAATAACTCATTATCATTCCTTTCATGTTTAAGGAACATACTGTTAAACAATTGTCAAATTGACATATCAAATCTTGATAAAAAAAAAATTGAAAATTAGTCATTAGAAATATAACAAAATTATTCACAAGTTTTGTTTTTACTCTAAAGTGAAATTCTAAATAAAAAAAATACTTTTGTATGCCGGAAGTTGAAGAACTTGTGAAAATACAATTTTTTTTTGTCATAAAACAAGCAAAAGTGTTACCCATCTTCATGATTTTACCCTTATAGAAAATTTATCTTACAATGTTTAATGACCTTGATATCTACATACTTATTTATATATCCCAATGGATATATAATAGGATGATCAAGAACCTACATTCCAAGATTGTTGACTAGATCTTCTACTATGAGGTTGGTCAGTGAACCATAATCTAATAGGGAATGCAACTTTTTCTTCGTGACTTGGATCTTAATATGGAAGAGTTTATTCATCTCCTTCTCTTTCTTATGATGAAGGAAACTTAGGTTCACCTCCTTCTGCACTATAGTTTAGACAATCTTTTCATCTACATCTGATTTTCTCTCTATTTGGTTGCTTCCAACACTTATCTTCGGTGTGACCATTGATATTGCAATGGTTGTAGTGGTTATTTGGATCTTTGCATGATATGTATTGGTTGTTTTTGTCTTGTCCTTTCCTTTCCAATTATTCTTCCCCTCCTTGGAAGCATCTTGGTGGTCTTTTTGTTTGGAACTAATTGGTTGTACTTCTTTATTGCCTATATTCTCCAATTACTATGATTGCACATAGGCCTCATCAATTGTCATAGGTTTAAATATCATCACTTGATTCTATAAATAATCGTGTAGAATAAACTTGAGGAGTAGGTTTGG
>ML869791.1:0-11963 GCA_009831015.1 Picea engelmannii | reverse complement strand
TTAGGGACGTCTCCCTTGGACTAGCCCTCCTAAATAGAAAGAGCCCCCCATCGAGGTGACAGTGGGTGGGGAAGCTCCTGTTACGTCGGTTTCAAGCCCTGACTCAAGCTCTTGGACCTTTCCTACAAACCGTGCGATAACATTACCTACAAAGGAGACTCAATGGCACATTAGTTGAACAAAACATATAATGCACATTTAAATCTCTAAAATAAATAAACAATAGGATTAGAAATGCAAACAAGTTTAATAATCCTATATAATAATATCCATACAAAGGCCAACCACAACAATTTGCAAAAATAAGTAAATGAAACAATATCACCTCATAAAGATTTGTACATGACAATCATCCACACACTAGCCAAGCCACCATAGACCTCCAAAGTCTTCTTTATTCCAATAGCATGAAAGTATTACAGCAAAAGTACATCAAGCCAAGACCAAACTCCTATTAACCAAACAATGAAGGAGGAGGCTTGCTGATATAACAAATTGGGTAAAGATCCCAATGCTAGGTCGTGTGACATGTGTTGCTGTTTTGGTAGCTGCGGGAGGAACTTTCCTCTAGACAACCTTTCTTTGATAGAGAAGAAGATTCCAGAAGTCGAGGAAGACCATTGAACAACGAAAGAATACCCCAGAAGAGAAGTTGGCCCACAAGAATTAATAAAGTGGAAAATGAATTAGTACAGATGAGAAGTCGGCCCCAACACATTGGTAGACCAGTATAAATATATTGACGCCTTGCTCATTTGAAGACACACTCACTCGCAGTTGCAACTACATAAAAAGGCCCAGGTCTGAGGCTAGGAAGACGCAACTACTGGGATCTTGGTTATTCTTTGTGGCTACTCTCTCTCTCTTGTGCACTACCCTTGGTAGAGGTGCACTCCTCTTGTATAGTGATGTTGTTGCAACTTGGGTGGTATTTTTGGTTGTACTTTGAGCTAACCTTTGTGCTAGGGTTTATCTTTTGGTTCATGATTGGACTTGCTTTGTGAACATAATCTATCTAAGAAAGGTTGCTGGGTTTTCTCCCCATTTGGGGTTTTCCCAGGATAAATATCTTTTGTCCTTTTGTCTCTTGTTTATGCTGCTATTGCTCAATACATGATATATTTAAGTTAATGTTAAAGGAGTAAAAGAAAAATGGTAACTCTACTGCTCTATAAATAAAGAAAATATAACATGGTATCAGAGCTAGTTACCTTCAGAACAATTTGATCACTGGAAGGAAGATCGTTGCAGCAGTGCCTTGCAGTTGCACTGAAATACTTTGTCAAGCTCGTTGAGTAGTAGTTCCAAGGTGATGGGACTATTTTCACCACAGAGAAGTTTGCCCTACTCTAGCACACCCCCTGCAACACTCTGGTTGCAATTCTGTGAAAGATAAAAAATTTGAAATTTCTTAGATCTAGGGTTTCTACCGACGAAAATGTCAACCAGTATGAGAGTTGAAGATAGATTGGATGGAGCAGATAACTACAGATCCTGGAAGCATAGAGTTCTTCTCATTCTAGAGAAAAATGAGTTATTGGATCATGTAAAGCAGGTACTTCCAGAACCAAAAGAAGAAGACGCCAAAGCAAAATTCAGGAAGAATGAGATCCAGGCCAAGAGGATTTTAATAGACTCGATAAAAGACCATCTAATACCTAATGTATCAGAATTGAAGACATTGAAGGAAATGTTGGATGCCCTAACCAGACTTTATGAAAGTAAGAATACCAATCAAAAGCTTACTCTAAGGCATCAACCCAGAAACTTGACAATGAATAAGTCAGAAACAGTCGCCAATTATTTCATGAGGATCTCACAGATCAAAGACCGGTTAGCAGCCATTGGAGATCTAGTAGATGACGCTGAACTTGTGACTACTACACTCAATGGATTTCCTTCCTCTTGGGATCCATTCGTCCAAGGGATTTGCGCTAGAAGAAAATTGCCCAAGTTTAACAAGTTATGGGCAGACTGTACCCAAGATGAGTCCAGATTGATATCCAAGTCACAAAAGACAAATGATGATGAAAATCAAGCCCTTGCTACTCAAGTGAAGGAAAGGAAGCAAAGGAAGAAGGCAATCCAAAGAAGTCTAAGAGACCATGATATAAGAAGGATGCGTCAAAGATCAGATGCTACAACTGCAAGGAGATGGGACATTATGCCTCACAATGTCCTCTTAGACATGAAAAGGGATAGAAGAAGCAACATGCACATGTAACAGATACTGAAGAGAAAAAGTCAAAGGATGAAGAGTATGTCTTTTAGCCAGTGGTGCTTCCAAGCACATGCCCGGGGAGTAGGAGAAACTATAGAAGACAACTCAAGTGGGACAACAACAACTAAAACTCGAGGTTTGCATATCAGGTTTGATATTTTATATTGATGTAGCTGAAGTAAGTATTGTAACTAGAATAACATTCTTTAGAGTTCCATTATTTCTATTGCTATCAAATGTTTAGTAACACTTGAATATTGTTCGTACGACTACTGTTATCACATATAATTGTAAGGGTGTGTTTTCCATAAGGATTTGGCTCTTGGGCGAAGAAAATGCGAGAAAAAGGGTTTAAAAACCCACCATATGCATTTTATCCAAAGACGGGGTGACTGAAAGCGGGAAACAAGTGGCAACAGATCAACATTTCGCTGACTCGCGGGGCGGAAAAGTCAAAGGGCAGAGTCATGAGGACTCGTGAAACGTAAAGTCACGAAGCGATCTGGGTCGTCCATTACAGAAGGACACGTGGTGCAGGATCAGCCTGGAGAAAGTCGTTTCGGAAAAGCTCAAGTGAGAAATGCCGATAGCCAAGGTCCCGAAATGCTGATAGCCGAGGTCCCAAAATGTCGATAGTCGAAGTGCCGATGGTTCGAGGTCTCGAAATGTCGATATGATCTGGGCCGTCCAATGCAAAGAGACGTGTGTCACCCGATTTGAGCGATTACGATTTCGTGACTCAGAGATTTCCGCATGGAATACAGTGCGAACTCGTGAATCGCGAAATCCCGAAACGCCTGGGAATTAGGCCCACGATCACAGCCCAGGGGCATATGGAAAGCGTGGCCAAAAGAAAGGTAGGCACTTGATTGAGCGAGAAGCGGCTAAAGTTGTTCGAGGTGATGATCATGATCGTCAGATTCAAGGCAAATCGAACTGTTGATCCAAATGGGTCGTTTCGCGTCTTCGAGCATCGGGATATTTGAAATCAAGGGGAGTGAAAATTCTTGAAATGCGAAATCCCGAGATTTCATATGGATAAGCACGAGGTCATGGCCCACGGTCGCGTGGGGCAAGAGAATGGAGTTGCGCAAAAGATCGAAGCGCCCGTCGTGGTCTCAGCAGAAGATCTGCATGGTTTCAAGATGGCGAGATCAATTGGAAGGAGTCATGGGCACTGCTTGGAACATTCATGGGTGTTGGGCCTCGCTCTGATCTCGATGAAAGTAGTTAATAAAAATGGGGAACGTGGTTGAAACCTCGTTTCACCATGTAAATAGAAAGCATGGAAGAACTGGCCGTAGGAGTAGACTGTCAGCCCAAAGTTCCCCTTTCAACGGATTCTCCTGCAAAGCCCATACTGATCTAAGATTGCGTCTGATAGAAGTATGCAAGTGCAGACTGACAGAAGAAGATGTAGACGCAAGGCTTTGATTGTAGTGGCCAGGTCACACTCCCAGTGGTGGCAACTGTTTTGAGTATAAATACTCAGTTTTGATATTTTGTTATGGTCAATGGTAGAGCTAAGCTCCCGTATTGTAATGTTTTAATGAAGCTCTGGTTCTTTGGTTATGTAACTTGATATGAGATTTCTTGTTTAATGAAAGCCAACTTCTATTTCCATCTTACTTGCGTCTTATACTGAATGTTCATGATCGAACGATTCGCATGGATTGTGGTGACTGTGTTGTAATGAATGTTTGATTGCAGTGTAGTTATAGCGTTTTCAGTTTCCTGAAACTTCGAATTCAAGTGGATCTTGTTTTCAGAGTTTTTCCTCCTTAGGCTGCTGGAAAACCTGATGTCCATAGTAGACCTTTACATCTTCTTCTCAATTTCTTCCTCCTACTCACCCTTACTACAACTTACTGGCTGAAGTTAATCGAGACCTCATTTTCTTGTGCACATTGCCCCAGTTTTCTGAGTTAAAATGATATTCTGTCGAGTCTGCCCCATTTGACCTCTTTAAATCCATTAACTGTGACATATAAACTGATGGGTATTGGGCTTACCTTTGCCGCAATCCAGAGGTGACTTCCAGTGCTAACATTTCTGGCGCTGTTGTCGGGGAATGAATTGAAGACATTTCTCTGGGATAGAACGACAAAGAAGCTTCTGATTCTGAAGGTACATCAGATATCAGAACCATTGAAGATTGCAACTGTGCACCTAGCGACTCCACTGTTTCAGCTGACCCAAAGAGGATTATTTAAGAGCACGAAAGATTTCTCAGAAGGTTTTTGCGGCTGTGTCGTATTGAAAAGCTCTCTGGGAGAGCAATTATGACCAGATCTGGTCTTTGATGGTGAACAAAGACCAGACACTTTCAGGGTACGCATCATTCACCTGGCGACTCCATGATTAAAGAACCCGGTGGTGACTCCACTAGTTTGAAATGGACAAGATCTTAGCTCAGAGGTTTGCTTTCTGTGATTTTTCAAAAATAGTTGGTTTTTCTAACCCACTACCTAGTAGAGATGAATGGGAATTTAGCCTTCGTAAATTTCAAGGAGAAGAGTGGGAAGTACCAGTTGAACATTTGCTGAACTTTCATGTTTTTATTCATCAACTTCATATCGTGCATGAAGATGTTCAAATTAAGCTTTTCAAGTATTCATTACAGGGGATTGGTCATGATTGGTGTCGATCTCTTCCTATTGCAAGCATTAGCTCTTTGACAGGTTTTCATGCAACTTTCATTTCGTTTTGTAAAGTTTATTTTTCAGTTGAGTATCTTTATGAAAACTGTTGTGATGAGTTTTCTTTGCTTTATAAAGATTCTTCTTATCACAAATACCATATTTATGATGAAGCTATTATTGTGGAAGAAAGCATTTGCCGTGAAGAGCATGAGAGGTTAAATGATATTCATTATGATAGAAATAATATAGAAACATCTAGCATCATATCAAACGTCTCTGTTGTTTTAAGCGTTCATGAAGATCAACATGTCTCTTCTGGATATCCCAATGTCGAAGAGCAAGTGTATTCTGTAGAAGATTTTTCTCTTGACTATGAAGCTGAGATAGATGAAAAGCTAGCAGCAAAAGCTAGGGAAGATTCCTCTATGTTTTTCCCTAGTTTTTCAGAATCGAAGGCAGATTTTTTTTGCTGCTCTTATAAAGGAGATGCAGAGGAGATCTCGGTCCTCGAAACAAACATTCTTGGCAGCCCTACTTAGGTCGAGAACAAACAACTTGTGATGGATATCCCAGCGAAAATGACGAAGAGCAGAGCTCTCCCATGGTCCCTGTTTATTATGATTGTGAATCTGATCCTTGGGAAAGCCATGAAGGAGAAAAGGAAGAGCCAAATGAGCAGTTTATATCCTGCTCTGAGCCTGTGAGTGAGCAATCATCACCTGGGATCAGTCAGCCTGCATCAACCGTTCACTCACCTGCTCTTGCCAAAGACATTCAGCCGTGTGTGAACAATTGTCGGACAGAGCATGTTTTCTGCCACCAACCCAGTAATTTTCTCACTCATTCTATGAGCCTGTAGGGGAGTACATGGAGTTTCTTTTCCTCCATGATTTGAAGCCTCTAAGTCTTATCCCACTGTTGCCATTTGGAGGAAAGCTGAGGGATGTAATCCTCCTGCTGTCACGGTTGCATCAGCTGCTATTAACCACTGACAAAGTAAAAGAGCTTCTAGTTAGGGAGTTACTTGAATGGCTATGGTGGAAGTTTGCTTTCACCTAACACTTTGTAAAAATCAATTAGTCTAGGAATGTACATAAATAAGCTCCTCTTGGAGCCCATGTATTTTTCTTTTGTTTTTAGGATAGTTTGTTTGTCAACCTTTAATCCTCAGTAGGATGTTTTTTGAGCATGACTCCATAGCCCAACAGAAGGCGACTGAAGCTACAAAAGGAGATCTTAGAGCCTCGCAGAGAGGACTCTATCCCCCATGGAGCTTAATGTTATCACATATAATTGTAAGGGGGTGTTTTCCCTAAGGATTTGGCTCTTGGGCGGAGAAAATGCGAGAAAAGGGGTTTAAAAACCCACCATATGCATTTTATCCAAAGACTGGGTGTCTGAAAGCGGGGAACAGGTGGCAATAGATCAACCTTTCGTTGACTAGCGTGGCGGAAAAGTCAAAGGGCAGAGTCATGAGGACTCGCAAAATGCAAAGTCACGAAGCGATCCAGGTCGTCCGTTGCAGAAGGACACGTGGCGCAGGATCAACTTGGAGAAAGTTGTTTCGGAAAAGCTCAAGTGAGAAATGCCGATAGTCGAGGTTCTGAAATGCCGATAGTCGAAGTGTCGATGGTCCGAGGTCCTGAAATGCCGATATGATCTGGGCCGTCTGATGCAAAGAGACGTGTGTCACCTTATTTGAGTGACGTGATTTCGCGACTCGGAGATTTCACCATGGAATACTGTGCGAACTCATGAATCGCGAAATCCCGAAATGCGTGGGAATTAGGCCCACGATCACAGCCCAGGGGCATATGGAAAGCGCGACCAAAAGAAAGGTAGACACCTGACTGAGCGACAAGCGACTAAAGTTGTTCGAGGTGATGATCATGATCGTCAGATTCAAGGCAAATCCGACCATTGATCCAGATGGGCCGTTTCGCGCCTTCGAGGATCGGGATATTTGAAATCAAGGGTAGTGAAAACTCTCGAAATGCGAAATCCTCAGATTTCATATGGATAAGCATAAGGTCACGGCCTGCGGTCGCATGGGGCAAGAGAATTGAGCCGCACAAAAGATTGAAGTGCCCGTCTTGGTATCAGCAGAAGATCTGCGTGGTTTCAAGATGCCGAGATCAATTGGAAGGAGTCGTGGGCACCGCCTAAAACATTCATGGGTGTCAGGCCTCGCCCTGATCCCGATGAAAGTAGTTAATGAAAATGGGGAAGGTGGTTGAAACCTCGTTTCACCACGTAAATAGAAAGCATGGAAGCACTGGCTGTGGGAGCAGACTGTCAACCCAAAGTTCCCCTGTCAGCGGATTCTCCTGCAAAGCCCATACTGATCTGAGATCGCGTCTGACAGAAGAATGCAAGTGCAGACTGACAGAAGAAGATGCAGACGCAAGGCTTTGATTGTAGTGGCCAGGTCACACTCCTGGAGGTGGCAACTGTTCTGAGTATAAATACTCAGTTTTTGATATTTTGTTATGGTCGATCGTAGAGCTAAGCTCTCGTATTGTAATGTTTTAATGAAGCTCTAGTTCTTTGGTTATGTAACTTGATATGAGATTTCTTGTTTAATGAAAGCCAACTTCTGTTTCCATCTTACTTGCATCTTATACTGAATGTTCATGATCGAAGGATTCGCATGGATTGTGGTGACTGTGTTGTAATGAATGTTTGATTGCAGTGCAGTTATAGTGTTTTCAGTTTCCTGAAACTTCGAATTCAAGTGGATCTTGTTTTCAGAGTTTTTCCTCCTTAGGCTACTGGAAGACTTGATGTCCAGAGTAGACCTTTACATCTTCTTCTCAATTTCTTCCTCCTACTCACCGTTACTACAACTTACTGGTTGAAGTTAATCGAGACCTCATTTGCTTGTGCACACTGCCCCAGTTTTCTGAGTTAAAATGATATTCTGTCGAGTCTGCCCCATTTGACCTCTTTAAATCCATTAACCGTGACATATAAACTGATGGGTATTGGGCTTACCTCTATCGCAATCCAGAGTTGACTTCCAGTGCTAACAACTACCATTAAGTAAATGCTCATATTAATAATGCACTTGTTCACAAGATAAATTGATATCTTCTAGGAGATGTTCTTGGTTGTTGACCTTGTTCCAGGAAGGTTATCTTGTAGATTCCATGGAGGTTACCATCGAGATGTTGTTATTCTTGTTTCTTGGTTCGAGAAGGTCACAGGTAATAGCTTTGAGAGGGAGCTATAATGACGATTGGAGGAGGCAACAATTTAGATGGTCTTTATCTAAGACATGGAGTAGACTATCCAAACATAAGAGTTGTGCACATCCATGTAATGAAGGAGAAGAGGACGGAGTTAGAACCTTCTAGCAAGAAGGTTACTTTTGCGGATACAGAGTATCTCATATGGAGATCGATTGTAAGGAGCAGAAGGCTTCGAAGATGACCATACAAATCCCTCTAGTTCAGTGCATCACATTTCAGATCACCAGGGAGAGTCAGTAGAGCCAGAAGGGCCTACCCATAATCGTTACAGTGACCAAGAAGAGACCAACATGGTCCTGCAATACTTTGCAGGATGCAAAGAGGATACATATATATGGCATTGATGAAACATATCATGAGGAGGAGCAGATGGCTCCAACAGTGGTGAGGCAGGCGGCCCCACCAAGTACTAGCTCATAAGGAGCTAGAATTAAGAGGGAGTCAACCCTCAGGATCTAGTAGGGAGGAGCAACCTCCCCAGGATAGTTCATAGGAGATCAGACATCAGAGCCGATGGCTCCTGAGATTATATAGAATCAGAAGGAGTCAAGCTTCAAAGGGAGCATGGAGACTCAGAGTCAGCTTGATCTCAGAGAGAGTTAGAGATTTAAAGACTTTCATTCAAAAAGTTTTCCTCCTCAGATTCAGATGGGAGAGAGAGATGTCTTCCAAGATTGACAGACAGGTGCCATGAGTTGAGAAGGCTAGGTCGAAGCTTTAGAGGCTTCGAGGATATATGAGACCTCCTGGGAGGATTCCCTTGTTTCAGTGACAAATGAGGAAGCCAGTCAGAAGGAATGGGATATGGATTTTTCCTTGATTCCGAGACTAGAAGGGAAGTCAGTGGTGACTTCCAAGTTGATCTACAAGATCAAGCATGTTGCAGATGGCAACATAAAAATGTACAAAGCTTGATTTGTGGCCAGAGGATTCTCCCAGCAAGAGAGAGAAGATTATGACGAGACACTTGCTCCAGTAGCTAGAAGAAGTGTATATAGAGCAGCCACAAGATACATGAGAAGGAGTCTCATGTCTGCAGATTAAAGAAGGCATTGTACAGGCCTAAGCAGGCACCCAGGGCATGATATGCTAGATCAGACAATTACTTAATGAGTTTGGGAATGGTTGCCCATTGACCCTATATGTGGATGACATGTTTCTTACAAGGGATGAGTAGCTCATAGACGGGTGGAAGAGCAAGGTACTAGGGCCTAGAATTACCTATACCCTAGTATTTTGCTTTCTTGAGGAAAATGCGTAGGGGGACTTAAGTTACTACTTCTCCTATGCATTCCTCTTAGACTTTTGTGCACTATCAAAATTGATTTGCAGCCTTGGAAGAAGCCGTCCAATTGACTCCATAAGCCCTAGAAGGCACTAGTTCTAGCCTCTCTCTTATTGAATGATTGATTAAACACTCAAACTCTCTTCCTTGAACCTTTTGCTAACTTCTACTAACCCTAAACTAGACTAATTCATTAACTAACTTGCTGCTGTTGCAAATCACTGCTACAACCGTACTAATTCATGCTAATTTGCTGCATTCACCTACATAACTTGCACCTAGCTCACTTAGAAATTGCTTGTGACAATTGCCAGTCAATCTACTAGATAAAGGCTAAGTTTACATGGTGTTTCCTTGCAATTTTGAGCACTAGAATTTGTTGTTGTTACAAAAGATTGCTACAATCAACTAATTGCAGCAAATTCTCTGCATAAGTTACATTAAATGCTAGCTAGACATTGCCAAATTTGCTTGCGACAATTAATTATCATTCAGCCTAGTTAAAGCTACATTTTCTTGTCTTTTTTCAAGCAATTTTAAGGCATTTTTTTGCAGCTGTTACAAAATAGTTATTGCTGTTGTAAACTGTTACATTGTTGCAACTTTATATCAACTAGCTTATTTTTTGAAGTTTCATGGTCTTAAGAAGCACTAACATCATATTTTTTACTTGAAAGCTGCCATATTTTCTTTGTTGTCTTGTTCTGGGCAGGTACACTCCATTTTTATAGTTGCTTCATCCCTTAGAGACCTTAAGAACCTTTTGACTTGAGTGACCAGTGAGAGGGGGGTTTTCTTGCATCCTTGCCTTTGTCTTATCAACCCTTTAGGTCACTGGGGACGTCTCCCCTGGGGTAAGTTTGATATACTCCTAAATAGAAAGGGGTTTCCTTTTAAGGTTATAGTGATAGGTCACCCCCTGTTACGCCAATCTTGCATTTACTTGCCTTGGGCTTTGGGCAAGTACAGATTGTGCGATAACAAAGTCAAAATAAACAAGAGCTAGAGAAGTTACCTCCTTGGGGGTGTAAGCCCTTTTACCTCCCAAGGCAAGTTTCTCTAGCTAGGGTTTAAGCTAAGAGGCTGTATGCCGTTATACTTCTCTTAGGAAACCCTAGTGAAATCAATGAGATGGAGCAATAAATGATGAAGGCTATGGTGGGGGTGTATGCCCTTATACTTCCCACCTAGCTCCTAGCATAACAATACTTGACTTGAAAAAATGATAGCATAATAGTAAAGACCATACCAAGATCAAGAGAAATGCCAAGATAATCCACCATAAGAGCTAGAAAACATCATCCAAAGCTAGTGCTAGACCCCCTCCATCAACCATTCATAAATATATCCATAAACAAGTGCAAAAGAGATAAAAGAGCGAAGATAGTCGAAAATTTCAGACTAAGTCCTCTCACAATGAGGGAGAGTTGTATTTAAAATTAGATCTTATGATCTCTATTTATACAAAATGTGGCGAACATAGTTTATCCACAAATTAAGGAGTAAACTACAAGATTAGGGGTCAACAACCCTAATCTTGCCCCCTTAACAAAGTTATATTAAACAATTCACTTAAAATTTCATTTTTGGCACAAATAAAACCCTAATTTAGGAGAACGTCACCCCTTTAGGGAACGTTTTTCCACTTTGAGGAAGTTGTTGGTGTTGGAGAAGCATGGATAGGCCTCCAAAGGCCACATGTCAAGCATCTAAGCACTCTCATCATGGTGAAGACCCTTTCCTCCTCAAACGTCCATGTGTCAAAACTGTGGCACCTCACCACCATGCTCTAGCCCCAAAATCATGATGTCAATCTCAAAAGTAGAACGTTTTTCCCCTCCTGGGAAAATCGTTTGGCAAGTGAGGGCTGGGCTAGGTTGTCCAAGTTATCATCAAGGCAGTCCAAGTCTGATCTCTCTCATCCGACATGCGGGCCCCTGGCATCCAACCTGTGGGCTTGTAGCCCCATGGAAGCCCAAGCTAGGCTTGTTGTCCCGAAATTGTCCACTAACTAGTTCCTGCAAAGACAAATGAGCACACCCTCCAAGGATCTCAAGTCATAACATCATGATAAGTGAATCCAATCAATAAATAAGCCATCTAGGCATGTGCATCAAAGATCACTATTTCAAACAATTAGTTGCTCAAAGACACTATGCGACATGTCAAGCTTGAATATGGGAGGGTTGATGAGGTGTTCTATTGGGTAGATCTTGCTCTAGGTCAAGGAGAGTTTCCAAGAGATCCCTCTCTAAGCCATGTAAAGTGGATGAAGTGGTTAGGGTCAAGACTCAATGGTCATAGGGCTCATGACATACAAGGGGTCGTAGTGTCTCATTCATGGGTGCCTTTGTAGAGGGTGTGTGGTACCTTTGTCCGCAATGCACTTTTTCCATTCCCATCAATTGCCTCTTATCTTTCTTTCTTTGTATTTTCTTTCATAATAGCATAAGGAGAGATTGAAGGTCATTGCCCTGGCGTGGTGACCAGATGATGGCAATGTCACCCACAAACACTTAGTGGAAATGAGAAGGTTAGCTTGTGATGGGACCCCCTTTCTCTCA
>WSFP011443652.1:0-20351 GCA_009831015.1 Picea engelmannii | reverse complement strand
ATCCATGCTAGTGGAAGTTGTGGCATGTTCTCACATTTTCTTCTTTCTTTCAATACGGAGGCTTGCATATCCCATATGAGGGTGGGGAGGATGATTACAATTAGGAAAGAATGCGATTTGCTGTAAAATTCTGCCAAAACTTCGCCACACATAATACTGAATAATTATGTAGCTAATGATATTGTTTTAGTTTATTAACAAATTCACCCATTGCATGCCATGCAAAAAGAATAAATAATAATAAAATGGATAAATCTAGCGTCTAACCTATAAATAAATTCTACAATTCACAAATTGCAAGGTGCATTTTCATAACCATATATATTGAAATAATTAAAATTGTTATAGATTATTCTTAGCTGTGGCTTTATTAATTGTATATTTCATTTTTAAAGTTAATGTTTATCAGCGTATATATAAAAATAAGATGCATTAATTCCACCATCGTAGGCATAGCAATCTGGCAACTTCGTAGATCTATTTAAAGTTGTGTGCAATCTTGTCCAAGATCCAGTCCCGCATAGCAATTGAAGAGAGCCTAATTAGCAGAGATTTTTCTTTCAGCTCCAGAAACTGGTCTTATATATACTTAGACTAGATACTATGTCCAGCTATGTACGTAGCACATTTTTTTATCTGCATATACATTTAACCATCTTAAGTGGGTTGAAATTTCCATGTATAAATCTTAGTTTTTATGTATTAAAAGGCCGAGCAATTTTGCAATTAAAAAAATCACGGGAGACAACAAACCAACAAATTATATATCCCCATTCTTTGATACACTAGACAAGTGGTATAAATGTTCAGGCCAAGAACATAGTGATCAACCATTCCAATCATCTTTACACTGGAGGATGGTATAAGTGTTCCATGCCAAGAACATAGAGATCAACCATTCCAAGGAGAACCAAGGTTGCCTCTTACACCAATTTGAACTTTAAGTATAGTTTATTATGACAATTTTTAAGAAGGCTATAAGTCATTTTCTTTAAAATTTACCTCTATATATATATATATGAAAAAACGAGTGTCAAATATGATAAAACCGTTAAATATATATCATAAACCATTTAAAAGAACATATATACTAGGACTTGACACACACCTATCACTCTTATCAATTCTCTAGACTCAGGCAACATGGACTATCGTAAAGGGCTTGACATTTTTTCAATAGTATCCCATGTAAATCAATATATTTAATTTAAAGTTTTAACATCAAACATTTTTTATAGACTTATCATAATCTTACAACAAATTTTTTAACCAATTAAAGAATTTGAAGTCTTATTTGGCTTTTTTTTTTTTTTTTAGGGAAAACCAAACTTTTTAGCATTAGTTTCATAACGTTAGTTGTTATGAATTATTGTCATACAACGAGTTTATATCAATCTAGCTAAGTTTGATAACATTAGTTGTTACAAATCGTTTCCATACAATAATTTTATATAAATCTAGCTAAGTTTGTTACACATTAGTTAAATTTTGTATATGTTGTGACTTCCTAGTTACTGGCATGCTGACCATGTGTTGCATTGTCTTGCTACACTTCAACTGGAGAGTGTGGTAGTTAAAAACCAAGTTGTGTGTTGCATCGCCTTGCTACACTTCAACTAGAGAGTGTGGTAGCAAGCAACCAAGCTTCTTTTCAGGGAGAGTGTGGTAGTGAGTATCCAAGCTTCCTTTCAGGTTCTTTCTCTACAGCTGAATCCGAATTGATGGAATGGTAACTGAATTGAGGAGAATAACTCTACTAGAGGGTAAGCCTTTGCTTCGGTTCAATAGCTCAATTCGGTTTCTGGAAGAACTTTGCTAGAGGGGTCGCTTCTACTTCAATGTTCGAATCTGAGTCCTTCCAACAGTTGAGGCCTAATAGCTAAACATATGTATTAATCAATATCAATAATTCAAGAAATTTTTAGCTCGATATATCTTATCTCTGCTTAGCTTTGTTTTCTTCATCTATTCTAATTTAAGGGGACAATTACAAGAAGCTCCAGTTTGACTCTCTATCAAATTATTTGTACATATAAAACATGACTCTAACCTTAAAATGGTAGTGTACTAACAACAAATATGAATGCTAGAGGCGGGGGTATCACATACCAGGGATAAAATGAAAAAAAAAAACAGAGCTATTCAACATCCATGGAATTCGTGGGCTTGGAAGTAGTATCGTAGCTTATGTGATATATGATATTTTCATATACAACCAAATAGTAAATTTTGACATCTTAAATTACCATGAGAGTGAATCTAATCATACAACTTTAACTATAACTTTAAACTTTATCATGAATGAAATCCCCATTAAAGAGAATTTAGATGACCAAAAGCACTTGATCTTCGATGACGATAAAGCTGATTTTTTTTAAAGGATTTAAATAATGAATCGAATTTACTATCTAATAAGTACGATATTGAAGACCTTTATCATAATTTTATAACAACCCTCTCTACTTCCATTTAAACAAGGTCTCTATCAATGTGTTGTGTAAAAAGGAAAATAGAATGTCCAACCTTTGGTATGATATTGAGTGTAAGATTGCTAGAAAATCCATTAGAAATGTTTCTAATGAGTCCTTAAAATCTGAGAAGATAAATACTTACAAATCTAATTAAAAGGGAAAAATGTATTATATAAATAGAAAGCAAGAGAATCTTTTATGCCTATCTAATTTAGATCCTATTGGTGGTAAATTTTGACTCATAAAACCTAGTGAAACAATATGTTTTCCTTGGTGGACTAGAATTCTTACCATAAAAATATTTACAAATCCCCCGATGTTGTGGACAACATTCAAACCATTTTTATAGAGAAGTTTATTTTCTATAGAAGACATAGAGTTTAGGGTTAAGAAACTCACAAAGGGAAAGCTAATGGCATCGAAGGGTAGCAAATAGAAATCTTAAAAATTGAAAGGCCTATCCTAACCCCTCAAATCCACAAGCTCTTCAATTTGCTAGTCAAATTGGGATTCCCTAAAGCCTAGATTCAAAGTCTCAATTATACCTATTTTAAAAGGTGGGGATAAAAACAATCCTTCTAATTATAGGACCATTATGGTTATCCCCCTTTCAACCAAGTTATATGGAATTATTTTGGAAAAGAAGATCAACAAATGTCTAGAAAAACACGAAAAATGAGATAAAGGTCATACCAGAGTTAGGAGCTATCATTCATCTGCGAACCACCTTTTTATTCTCAAGATCATTGCAAAAGAGTGTTGCAATAATAAAACCAAACTCTTTTGTTGTTTCATTGACTTTAGAAAATCTTTAGACACAGTCCCCAAAACTAAACTTTCGAATATATCAAAAGAGCTAAAGGTTCCCTTCCAAGTGAGGGTTGTTGTGATAATGTTGTATGAGAAAATTATGGTCAGGTTTAGGCACACTAAGGGATATTCAGAAGAAATTAATTTCCATATATGAGTTAAGCAAGGTTATCCCCTATCCCCTATCCTTCTTGGCATATACATTGACGAGTTTGAGGGTTGTTTGGAAGAAATAGGTTGTGTTGGCCCAAATCTATCTATTATAGTCATTGTCCTTCTTCTTTATATTGATGATATTGTTCTAATAGTAAGAAGTCCCTATGATCTCAACAAACAACTAAAAATTCTCAAGGATTTCTTGTCTAGTGTGGGTATGACTATTAACAATTACAAAATGAAGGTTACGATAATTAAATCCAAAAAGATCACTTACATTAATTTTGTATATGAAAACAACAACTTGGATGAAGTGACTTCATACAAATATCTTAGAATTGATATCCATCACAAGTTTAAGTCAAACTATAGTATTAAGAAAATGATAAATGGAGGGTGGAAAACTTATTATGGACTTGGAAAAATTGTAAATCAGTGGAATATTGGTTATGTGATAAGAAAAAACTCCTCTTTAAAAATCTCGTTACACATGTTATCTTATATGGTTGTGAAGTTTGGGGCTACAAAATCTCTAGAGAATTGTGGAGAAAGATATATCGAATCCAAAAGTGTTTTATAACTTATAATCTCAAAATCAAAGACAATATGTCCTATCATATCTTCATCATAGAACAAGATAAACAACATGGAAGACAAGACTTTCTAAGACTTCTTCAAACTCTAGTAAAAAACACATGTGACTCAAGTGAAATTGGCATAAAGATGTCAAGTCTTGGTTAAATGTCACTCTGCATAATAACAATAACATGTAGAAACTTTCATGAGCTCATGCATCGGAAAATTTCTAAAACATCAAGGGTCAAAAAGACTAGGAAGTGTACAAACACTAGCCCTTGACCTCCAAGGAAAAAACACATATTCTTAACCATTAAGCCCCCATTGCATCTATTTACATGGTGAATATAATAAACTAGGTCACTGATTTGCTGATTTACTACTACATCATATCACCAACTTTTTGATTAACCTAACTTATATTTAATAAGTTGAAATGGCTAGCCACTATCTTACCATGATGTGCTCATTAACTTAGATTTCGTAGAGAAGATTTTCATGAAGATTTTCATTTATCACTAAGAATGAGAACTGTAATCATCAAGAAATTGGTCAATAGGTAGAATGTGAAATTCTGAAACTCTTTTGACAACACAAATAGTATGAGCATTCCAAGTGAGTCAAAACAAATTTTCAAAATATAGAACCACGCAGGCTTTATTACTTCAAAAAAAGCTTGAAGAGATTAAAGAGTTGGGTATATATTCTTGAACAAAATAATGGAAGATAAACCAGATCGAAAACAAACTGTGTGAAGCCTAAAAAAACCATGGAATTTTATATATTTTGGTCTCGGCAAGACTCTATATGCGCTGCCTAATGCTTGTTTTTATTAAAAAACTCCCCAGACTAAGTTCCGATTTACTGTACTTTCAGTATCTCGTCTACATTACAAAGCAAAAAAGGAATAAAGGAGCATGAGATCCGCAGAAATCCCATTACGACTAGAAGGGACTCGTCTACTGCCGGTGAAGCATTCCACTGTGTAAAGAGGAGCTCTGACAAGCTCCAGGGCGATCTCTACCAAAATTGTGTCACGCATAACGCACGGGCATATCAACGTCAGCAGCTTCCTGTCACAAAACACAAGACTGGCATTAGTAAATTCTTCACCAAAAAACATAGGTAGAAAATCATTTGTAACATCCCCAGCCTTCCACCAGGTAGAGCAATGCTACCAACACAATCTTAACTTAGCTTTTAAAGCTTTGATATTAATTTGAACATCCCTAGCCAGTAACAGGCCAGGTAATACTACCCTTGCAACTCTGCTGCATTACTTTGATCTGTGACAGCTCCAACTTTAACTACTGGTTATACCATACAAAGATACTTGCAGAAAAACATACACATTCATATAAACATAAAATGTCTATTCTATATATATTAATGCTGAGATAACAATAAGATTACACATGCAACATACACAAGCAATACTCATCAATTACAACATAAGTAACATTAATAGGTAAATAAACCATAGGTAAATAAACCAGTGGGAAAAAAAAATTAAACTTTTAAAGATGCCAGGATTGTATAAGCAGAGACTCCGAGATAATATTATGTGGTGAGAGTGAAGGAGGGACGGTCAGGAAATTACGAACCCAGGTATCCAGACCGACATTCCCACGACGCTTATCACACAGGCCATGATTGTCACGGGAATACACCACAGGTATCCCAATGGCTCACCAATGCACTGCTCATCATTTCTGCTAATTTTTGTGGAGATTTCAACAGTATTCATAGTGGATAACCCCGATTTTCTCTTTCGTTAACATGTTAAAATGTTTCTCAGTTCTCTGATATATATAATTATGCTCACGTCACTGTAGCAGATTTCAGGGATATATATAATTATGCTCACGTCACTGTAGCAGATTTCAGGGAAGGTTTCAAAAATAACGTGAACCATAGCAGATTTCAGGGATATATATAATTATGCTCACGTCACTGTAGCAGATTTCAGGGAAGGTTCCAAAAATAACGTGAACCAGAGCATAATATTAGTCAAATTATGTTTTGTAACCATGCGTGTATCCTCCCGCTATCTTCTAATATTATAAATTTAAACAAAAGTCGAACAAGCTCCTTGCGTTTGCGTGTCCTGATAAGATGATTACCGAATTGGGCAAAGAAGAATTGCAGAGTTCATACGGAACCCTTCATGAAAAACATAGGTTGAAAAATGATTATTCAATGTCACAGGAAAATGGATTTTTCATGGAAGGAATATATGCCATTGTTTACTTCAAAATTGATGGCTCAATTCTGCACTGACATTGAGCATGAGTCAATGAAGAAAGCATTGAGGCATGCTCAATGTCCATTGTACTTCAGAAATGATTATTCATGCCGTAGAGAAGAGACGTCTGTTCGAGAATAAATCTATGTTTTATATTAAAATATTAAAAATAATGTTTAAACCCATTTTTAGTTAATATATATGAATATTATTAATTTAGTTGTTAATAATATTTATTAATAATTATAAAAATAATAATGATTTAGTTTGCTATATAAATATAAAAAATAAAAAGTATTGATATGTTTTATTAATTTAATTGTTAATAATATTGGTTAATAATAATATAAATAATATTGATTTAGTTTACTATATAAATATAAACAATATTGATATGCTTTATTATTATATAGTTGATTATAAAGTATTATAATGTTGTAATAAGAATATAAATCAAAAAATTTAATCATGATGATTATGGTTAACAAGATGATCTATAAGATTTTAAGAAAAGCAAGAGATTATTTGGATTTCTTTAAAATGTTATATTGAGATCTAATTTGGGCACGGCATTCTAGGAGAAAGTGTTTTTCATCTTCCCTAGTCAACACATAAAGATACTTTTGATCTTCAAAGTTAGGGTTAACCATCTCCTTCTAATATATTCATTTTCTTTTATTCTCTAATTCTTTATGGCACCATAGATTCTCCTTAAATTTAGCTTGTACAATATTTTAAATATCATCATAATAACTTCTTCTTTTATTCCTCAGCCAAGATTTGGCATCATTATGCCATCCTCAGTGATTTTGGCTAGAGTTTGAAGCAATTTTGGGGAGCCTCTTGTTATCCATGTTGTTTATCGTGTTCTTGTACATTAAGTAACTAATCATATTTGTGCTCTCAATGGGGAAAGGCTAGCTTCGATGAGGAGGATAGGATAGGGTGTATTGCCCTTAATTTTGAGATTATAAGTTATAAAATTCTTTTGGATCTGTTGTATCTTTCTCTAGGATTCTCTAGTCATACTTCAGCCCCAAACATTACATCCATATATGTTTCAAGAGTGACAACATTCTCAAAGAGGAGTTCTTTCTTATCCCATAGCCAAAGGTTTGTTAAATTATTTTCAAGCCCATAATAAGCTTTCCACCCTCCATTTATCATTTTCTCAATGTTATAATTTCAATTGAGTTTGTGATGAATATCAATTCCAAGATACTTGTACAAAGGAACTTCCTCCAAGATATTATTGTGAAATACAAAATTATAGTAGGTGATTTGTTGGATTTAATGATCATAACATTTGTTTTGTTAATGTTCTCAAGCATACATGTACTAGAGCATAAGTCCTTGAGGATTCTAAGCTACTTACTAAGGTCATCGGTAACATATTATATATATATAGATAGATATAGATAGATAGATAGATAGATAGATAGATAGATATCAAAGATAGTTTTTTAAATAATAAAATAATTTTGAGATGATTATTTTAATGCATAGAGTCATATTAACATTACTTCCCATATACTATTATGATTAGTAATATTATTAAAATGTTAATGTTGATATTATTATGGTTAATCATGATTATCCATGTTTAATGATGGTTGACTTTGGTTGACTATATCGACTTCCATTCACTATGTTTAACGATAATTGAATTTGGTTTACTATGGTTCACCATGTTTAACCACAGTTGGATTATATGGTGGATTACAGTTGACCATGTCTGACCATCGTTGGCTATGGTTAAGCATTTTTCACTATGGTTAATGATGGTTTGATGATGATTGATTATGTTTGACCATCCTAACAATGGTAGATGACATGTATTACTCTGAACTTAACTCGATTGTAGATTTTGTCCAGCCAACAAGTTTGCAACAAAGTCAACCATTGACTTTCGTTGACTTTGCTCCATGCCCATTGGATGAATAGAATCCGCAATCGGGATAAGGATTGCCATTTTATTATGGTTGACAATGGGTGACAATGATTAACTATGGTTGAGTACAATTGAACAAGGGTGAGTATGGCTAACTATGGTTGACCATGTTTGACTATGGTTGACAATTTTTAGCCTATGGTTGATAATGATTGAAGTTGGTTGACTTTGGTAGACTATGTTTGAGTATGGTTGAGAATGGTTGACTTTGGTACAGTATGTTTGAGTATGGTTGGCTTTGGTTGATCATGTTATATTATCATTAATTATTGTTAACCGTGGTAGACTATGATTAACCATATTTGAACGGCATTCTTAAGTTCATTATGTGTTTAGGCCATCAGATAGGCAAGCAACAAAGTTAATGGTTGACTATGGTTGACTATGGCCGACCATAGTTAGCCATAGTCATACTTATTCAACCATGGTCAAACATGATTGACCATAGTCAAATTGTGAGACTAATAGTGATCCAGGTGGACATCGGTGGCCACCCACTTGTTCCACCTATTCAACACGATTCTCCATCTTGGAAATTTTTCTATTTATAGTTTTTTAGGTCCTAAACTTGTGGGTTGTTTTGAGGCCTTAAATGATTTTTTTTTGTCACTCGAAGACCTGGATTCCCATGGAAATCCAATGCCTACCAACAATTGTACTTCTCAGTTAGATATTTCCAACAAGTTATTATGTGCCCCAAACAGAGATTATATGCAAAATTTGCACCCTCGAGAAGTTAACATATCAACAAACCACCTCGGGGCCTGTAAGCCTTTTGGTGTTTTGTGTCCTAGGGTCGGGGTTTTGGATATTTAGGGGCTTAGAGTAATTTATGTTAAAAGGATATTTTGGCCTCTAATAATGGCTACTTGTGAATGAGTGTAGTTGAAACCTCTCTCTTCAGAGATAAGCTACAACCATTCTAGCTAGTTTGTATTGCTTTGCATTTCGAAAAAAATTCTATTTCATTTATTAATAGAATTTGGTTCTCACTATATTACTATGCTCCTTGCAATATTTATGTGTGTGTGTTTCCTTTTATATTCTTTCCTTTCATTTTTTTCTCTATACAATCTAGATTAGTGGTATCAAAGAAATCTTCTCCTTGTTGTTTCACAGTGCATTTCCCCGATGAGGTTAGGGCATAGAGAGTTGTTCTTGAACCAATTTCGCTTGGGGAAAACCACTCTCATCATCCCAAGTAGTCTCTCATGGTGGATGAAAAGATAGATGACGGGGTAGCAAATCCTATCAAGTTATTGCTCAAGAAATCCCTCACGCAACAGAGGAATGAGATGATGGAAAGTTTCAACCAAATCCTTCGATGACTGGAAACAATGGTCAATACACCTTCAATAAGAAACCATTTCATAGGTGCAATGCCCTTCAAGGTACAACTTCAATTTGACATATTCATTTTTTTGAAGGAAATATAGATGCATATGCTTTGGATAAATGGTTAAATATGTTAAGGGTTATTACTCTGTTCAAAAAAATTCAAACATCAAAAAGATCATTTTTTCACTCCTTAAGGCCCTTCCCAATGTGAAATATTGGTGGGACAGTTACTTGGAGAGGAATCATAGAGATGAATCTACAACATTTAGGACAAAACTCGCTTGGTAGGATTTTGTTGATGATCTCAAGGAGGAATTCTACCATGTTGGGACTATGATGGTGGGTACATCAGATGGATAAGTCTACATTAGGAGAGAGACCAGATGCTTGTTGTATCTCCGAGTTAGTACCATTTTTCACTAAAAACAATCACTTTTTGAAAGCCATTTTCATCATTTTACCTTAGTTATCCCTTCATGCTATCTCTTTTCATGTCAAATATTAGATAAATAAAAAATAAGGAAATAAAGGTAAATGTAGTTGTTTTATTGATGTTTTCATTAAATTTGATAGCTTTAGGAACATAGAAGGAACATTACTAATTTTTTTGTTGCAAGGTGTTTTGAAGCCTGCAGTCGCTACACGATAAATTTAAACCTACAACAATCATCGGTTTTCATATTTCCACAACATCAATGAGGAAATGAATGACATGGAAACATTCCATATTTCAAAGAGATGGTTCATTGTCCAAATGAGAATGAACCATTACCTCTTGATCGATCAAAAAGAAGAAAAGAAAACTCACGAGTTTTATATCAACAAATGGATAGTTGTCAAGAACATAGATGAACAATGTACATCGAGGATATTATCATCTTCTAGGTGTCATATCATCATCACAAGAACCTCCATCTCATATTCAAGTTAACCTATATCCACGATATTCGACATGACACATCAACAAGATCCAAATCTGTGTGATATTCTTCTCTCTCAAGCGCAACAGAGTATTTCTCTGAAAAATATGTGTAATAGAATGTAATGTCAACTAGAAGACCTCGATCATTTCATATCACGGGCTTCTAGTTTTCCAAATCATATTTGAGATATTTCTCCTTTGTACAAGGATCTGATAAAAAAACTTTAGGGGAGCTATGTATGCTATAAATTACTAGTTTTGTATGGAAACAAGGATGATAGGATTCAAAGAGAAAATAAAGCACTGGAATTATGAAATTGTTGTTAAATTTTCCATTTTCATTCTAAATGAGTTACATTGAGTGAAGGTTCTCAAAGTTCTCACTTACATATTTAGTCATTACAATATTTGTTGGGAAGAGGCAGGCCCCCCTTTTTAGGTTAAATATTGTCTCATTTTTATCTTTATGTAGTGTGATTACTTTCAACACTTTCAATTTATAGCATTTTCAATTTAGAGTCTGATTTGTGCGTGCAAAAAGGTTTTCATAGGTGAATTTGTTTAACTTCACTAAATAAAAGAAGGATTAAAATAGAGTAGTGTTGTAACTAAATTCAAATCATCAATTTGTAAGAAAAGATTACAGCATGATATTTAACAATCCATAACCTAATTGGATTATAAGCTATATTGTAGATCATTATGAAAGCCACTTTCTGAATTTATGTATTTCGTTTCTCTATTGAATTTTTCATTTTAAAATCAAGTGTTCACTAATTAAAGAAATATTCTCTAATTACACCAAAAACGACACTATTGCAGATATATTCTACTCTTGAAGTAGAATACTTAGTGCAACCTATTTTTTAGCATTTTTGGGTAAAGAGGATATGATTTGGTAAATTAGTTTGCAATAAATTTAATTTTGTAATTGCAATTTAAATGACATATTAGACACTATAAAGGAACTATTCTATGCATATACTATGCACTACACTTCATAAGTAAATAGTAACTTCAGGTTTATTTATAAATGTAACAAAAATTATCAAATATATAATTTGTTTGTCAATAGTGTTAGAGTAGATCAACATATACCATACCTTGTGCTCAAAGATGGGTATCAAAGACTCTGATAAGATCTTGGTTTTAAAGTACCACAATGGACTACAAAGATACATCCAAAAAAAGATGTATTTCTTGGATATATCCTCATTGGGAGCTTCTTATCAATATGTTGTCAAAATCTAGCGAAAAATTAAGAAAAGGAATAAGAAAAAAATTGGTTCTGCAAATCGACTGCAACATAATCATGGTAAAGGTGGCCCCAACTCACATAAAAAAGGATAGTGAAAGGATATCCAACCTCAATAAAACCAATCCAAGCCACAAGAAAAGAAGGATAATGGGAATTCAAAGAAGGACACTAGAAAGTGGTTTGAGTTCCACAAAATCCCCTGGCACAACACTGATGAATGTCGCTTGAAACAGTCATTGTTGGTCAAGCTGAAAGAGAAAGAATTGGACTCTAGCTCAGACTATTATTTGGAGAAGGATAGGGGAAAGCAAATCATTGATGAAAAACCCAGTTGTAGTGCCCCCACAACTAAAACCAACAATTTAAAAAAATATTGATACCAATTAAATCAAATGTATGCATTCTAAAAATTATCATGCATATAACAACACTTTTAAAACATGAATCACAACAAAATTAGCATTTGCACGACACCATATAAATGATTAAAACTCATATTAAATACATAACAATTAAAACCCATAATAACTAGCAATAAATTGAGGATTTAGCGTTCATTTCGCAGCATTATGAATTGTGGTCAAATATTCACATAACAACATATAATTCACTCAAGAATAGAGTATATGCACAAGAATTAAAACCCATAAATAAAAACAATGTGTCGCGGATAAAATCTTATCTTTTTAACCAAATGTACAACCAATTGTAGAGGATGGACATTCCACCCAACCATAGATTTGTTGCTCCAAATATCAATAGAAAATCACCCCTGTAATGGGGATATGAATCCACAAGAAAGGATTTCTATCTATTTTCCACTCACAGCCCAACACAACCCACATCAAGCTAATTTTACCTATGGCTATCCCAATCCTCTAGCTCTCTTCCCCTCAACCCAAAAATCTAAGGAATGAGATCCCCCTTCACTGCACATAGTCCCTTATGCATTCCTACTTCCCTCCAAGTGTAATTCCCTTGAGGGATTAAAAGATAAATTAAATTTGTAATTATGTTTTACATGGTAGAGAACTTCTATTTCTAGTTAATTCCTGGTTCTATTGCAAGATAAAATGTAAAATTTTGCTTGACTTTTCTTTTTTCATACATAATTACATAATTGAACAATTAAATTTAAGTAGTCACATAGCATACATATAAATATCATAACTTGAATTTAGAGTAACACAACGATATTTGTGGATTACTTGTTGAAGAAGAAGGTTGTATTGCTGCAACTACCTCCCTGAAACCATTTCCTCCCAGCCATCTAGGAATAGAGCATCTCTGGCTCCCTAGATCCAGGAAATTAGATTTTCTGGCACCTGTGCCCAAAATCCCAACAACACCAGTCCACTAGTAAAAACCCACAAAGAAATTTTTTTCATCCTTCCTCCTCTCTAAACATTTTGTTTCCTTCCCTCTTTTTTGGTTTCTCCTTCTCCTCCAAAATAAAATCCTCCCCTTCTCCCAGTCCAACCCCCTCTTCCTTATCCTCATCCCTCGAATCCTCCCCCCATTAATTTCCCATCTTCCTTCTCTTTTGTCATTAATTCTTTACCTACCTTTAATACAATAAAATAATCCCCTCTCCTTTTATTACTTTCATTTTTGTTACATTACTTAGTTCAAAATAATAAATAAATAAAATGATAAAATCTAATTATTTCAATAATTAATTTACTTAGATAGATTGATGATTAAATAAATTTACTTTTAGTACATTAATGACTTAATTTACCTTAATTAATTATGATCATTAATTAATCTAATTGGGTTGTTACATACACTCACCCTTCAAGAAACTTAATACATGATTCATACATCCAGATCAAATAAGCAACATCATTAATTTAAAACACTCATACATACTATTGTGCATGTGCAAGGCATGTATGTGTAGCTAGCACATACATAAACCATGCATGTACTAATGACAATAATTAACATATCTAATGCAATTCCTATATGTTTCCAATCCAATCACCAATGCAATTAATATTCATATGAATAAATCAACTGTTTACAATATTATCCTAATCCTTCAATTATAATAATTTAGTACAAATACACATTTATCTAGATAATTGTAATTCAGTTAAGCAATTTTTTTTAATCAAGAGAAAATCAAGCAATTTTTCTATAAGATTAAAACTCCACACACTCTTAACTACATCTAGCCATCCTTCCTCCCTAACCTACTTTCATCTTACATCCCTATCCTTCCTCTACTGGATTATCCTGGAGTGTCAACTATGTTGACCTAACTCCAGATAGAACACGTAAATGGAAGTGTTAACAACCTTGACCAAGCTTCCCCAACAAGAAAATGGAAATCACCATCACACGTATAGGGGGTCATGATCTAACATCGTCCACCCATGATTCCAGGTTTCATAGGATACACAGTGGGAAATGCCTCCACCCCTCCTAATAGAACTAGGGTCAACACCCTATCATGGACCATACACTGACACTGTGTTGTTGGGATTTTGTCATCGAATATTCAGTTTTAGGAAATCTCTCTACCTGAAAATGTGCACTTTCCCACATATCATAGCAGTGCATTTTAACCAACATAATTTAACATGTAAATATTCAAACCATATTTTTTCTCAGTCGATGTTCACATAAATCGTTTATTACCATCCTCCCTTGGGTATTGCATAGCCCATTAATCTACAAATTAGTTTATAATACAAGATCATACACATCCATACATTATTATCATGTAAATGCATTTAATCATATCATTAACTCGGTATCCACGTACCAACAACTTTAAATTTCAAAAATTTTAAGCTAGAATTAGGTTGCATAATATCCATGATAATTCAAATAATGATATAAACATTCATAGTATTGTCAATCACATAGGTCTATATGTCTAAAATTTTAAGTGTATAATTAATATCATTCCATAGTTAATAAGCAAATAAGATACGATTAGGCCATAATAATTCTAGTTGTTTAAGTCAAAATGTGACATTACATACACCCAACCTTCGGGAAACAATATAGTCTCGAGGTGGTAAAAAAAATGTGAGGGATAATTTCATTGTAAGGTCTATGCATCCTCCCAAGTAGCATATCCTAGGATATACTTGTCCCACTAGACCTTAACTTGGTCTACCAAATGATTCCTAAGTTGTCGGACCCTACGGTCCAATATGCGTAATGGCTCGTCTGTGATGGTTCTCGTGTCCGAGACCTACAATTCCTTCCATTTTAGTTTGTGAGATTCGTCAACAACGTCATGACATAGAAAAAATACATGAAAAACATTATGATTTTTATACAAGTGGGATGGTAGTACGAGGTAATAGGAAATAGGTCCAATTCTCTCATGGATTTTAAACGGTCTTATAAATCGAGGTGACAACTTTGTCCCCTTCCCAAACCAAATGGTACTCTTATTAGGCCTGATACAAACAAAAACTTAATCTCCCATTTTTTAACTTCGGTTAGTCCTGTGTGCATCAGCATAAATGTTTTATCTATCATGTGCCTCCTTTAGTCATTGTATAATATGAATCACATGTTCCTCCATCTCTTGAATCAGTTATGACCCTACTGTAACTCGGTCTTCTAAATTTTCCCAACTCAATAGTGTCTTGCATGACCTTCCATATATATTTTCATAGGGAGGCATTCTAATGGATATGTGAAAACTTTTATTGTAGGAAAACTCTACCAAAGGTAGGTACTTCTCCTAATGTGTTTGATTATCCATAACATACATCCTAAGAATGTATTCCATAAATTTATTTACTCTCTCATTTTTTCCATCTATTTTGGGATGATATGTTCTACTTAAGTTCAATTGAGTCCCTAGCACTAACTGCAAACTTGTCCAAAACCTACAAGTGAATGGAGAGTCCCTATCTGAAATGATTTTATTGGGTAACCCATGCATACATATGACCTCACTTATAAAAACATGTTCCACATTAGTGACATCATAATTGTCCCTGACTGGAATAAAATGAGCACTCATGGTCAATTTATCAAATATAACAATAATGGAATTGTGCCTCAATGATTTGAGTGAACCCACCATGAAATCCATAGAAATGACTTCCCACATGGACATAGGAACATCATGCGGTTGTAGGAGACCTATCGGGTGGTTATGATCGACCTTCACTTGTTGACACTCAAGGAACTTGGCGACGAAATGGACAACATCACACTTCATGCTCACCCAGAAGAAAAGCTTCTTCATTTCTGCATACATTTTATTCGCACACAGATGCACACAGTAAAGTGCTCTATGGGACTCCTTCAGTATGATGATTCTAATATCCCCACCCTTGGGGATGTACATCCTTCTCTGATATCTTAAAAATCCATCTCCTTCAAGGCTATATCCTTTATACTTTGGCTCTAGCTTCCTCCCACTTTGGAGGGAAGAAGTAACCTTTAAATACCAACTATCTCCAAGAATTTTCTCCAACACTCTCTCCCTCAGATTAAATTTTAAGGGCACCAAGGAGAAGATACGTGGTCTCATGCTCAAGGTGTTCACGACCACATTCTCCTTTCCCTTGATGTATGAAATTCCAAAATCGTACTCACTCATAAAGTCACTCCATTGCCTTTTCCTGGAATTAAGATCCCTTTGAGTGAAGATATGATTTAAGATTTAATGGTATGTCTTGAGCGCAAAGATTTACCCCACTAGATAATGCCTCCAAAGTTTTAGAGATATCATTACATCTTCCAACTCTAAATCATGATTATCCTATATCTCTTCATGCTGCTTCAAATTTATTGATTCATACACTATCACTCCCCCATCATGCATTAGCATGACCCTTAATCCTTGCTTTGAGGCATCTATGCAGACTATGAAGTCCTTCTCCATATCTGACACTCATAGAATTGGCGCACTGGTTAGTAACCTCTTAAGCTCAATGAATGTAATATTGCATTCCTTTGTCCATTCATACCTGACCCCCTTGAACTGCAAGGTGGTGATGGGTTTTTATATCTTTTAGAACCCTTCCAAAAACCTTCGATAATAACTAGCTATCCCCATGAAGCTTCTCACCTCATGAGCATTTTTCAGCACTAGCCAATCCATAATGGCCTTCACTTTTTTCGGGTCCACAAAAATTCCTTCACCGAAAATGATATGACCTAAATAGTGAATCTCTTTTTGGAAGAAAGAGAACTTTAACAAGTTTCCATACAACTTGTTCTCTCTCAGGCATGACAACACGACTCCCAAGTGTTCCCCATGTTCTCTTTAGTTCTTTCAATAGATGTGAATATCATCAAGAAAGAACTGTACAAATAAGTCTAAGTACTTTCATAATACACCATTCATGAGGCTCATGAAAACTAGTTGTGCATTGGTCAAATGAAAAGGCACTACAATGAACTCATAATGTACAAACTGAGTTTGAAAGGAAGTTTTAGGAATATATCCTTCATTAATCCTTAATTGGTGATACCTTGATTGCAAATCACTTTTTTGAGAAAAGTGTTTCTCCTTTCATGTGATCAAAGAGATCAGCTATCTATGGTATTGGGTACCTATTCTTCACTATATCATGGTTCAAGTCCCTGTAATAGATACACAGTCGTAAGGAACCATCCTTGTTCTTGAAAAATATCGTTGGTGCACCCAGAGGTGAGACACTGGGCCTTATCAGCCCTACGTCAAGTAGTTACTTCAACTGCATCTGCAATTCACAAAGTTTTGTAGCCGTC
This sequence comes from Picea engelmannii, assembly GCA_009831015.1. Lineage (NCBI taxonomy): Eukaryota > Viridiplantae > Streptophyta > Pinopsida > Pinales > Pinaceae > Picea > Picea engelmannii. Next base: position 2,906 of record WSFP011443652.1, on the reverse strand, counting down.
ATCCTATATGGTGTCTTGGAAATCAGATCTGCACCCGATTTTAGCTTGATGGTAAAATCAATCTCCCTCTCATGAGGTAACCATGGAAACTCTTTCAAAAAAAAATCCTTAAATTCTGACAAAACTGGATATCGATCCATGGAGGGTCCTTTCCCTTCATTGACTTCTTCCACTACATATAATTGATGACCTTGCCTCATGCAAAATTCAACCTTCATTTTCTAAATAAGGTGTAGATACACCTTCCTCTGTATACCATGGATCTCTATTGACCTTCCTTCATCATCTTCAAATATCACCCTCTTTGCGAAACAATCTACCATAGCTCGATGAGATTATAACCAGTCCATCCTGATGATTAGATCATAAGTACCTAGGGCAGTGACATACATCTTCAACCTAGTAGTACACACTCCCAAGTCTATAAGACAATTATCAACACTAGGTCCTACCGCTTGTTTTTTCCCCGAATCCATCTCGACTTGTTTAAATTTATCATGCTCATAGGATTCCAACCCACACTTTTCTACTGCACAAGGTGAAATGAAACTATATGTAGCACCAAAATCAAACGAAATTTTAACATTGACATGATTTATCATACCTAAAGAATACACCACAGTGGATTGATTTTCTTCCTAGAAGTTATTAATTGTTTCATAAATATGGTGGCTACTACTCACTCTTCCCATCGTGGTCTTTCCGTCTCTATGCACAAATAATGATTGTGAATTTGGAAAGTCACACTGATAATGGGGTCCTCCAAACCCCAAACAAGTAACATGAGATGAAACCTACACACTTCCCTATGAAGGTCTCTAAAATGAATTCCTTCCCTTATAACCCCTACCCCTACTAACTGCTCCCCAAGAAGGTCATGGACTTGCTTGTGTCACTTGCTTGTGTCATAGGTGATGAGTTAGATTATTCACTCATTTCCATTGAAATACATTTTGCAACTTCTCTAGGTGTGGCTCTATTTCCATAAGGAGGTGTCCTAGAGCTTCCTCCCCTAGAGAAGGTCCTAGGGGCCTTCCCTACAAATCCAGGATGTTGTGGAATGCTTGATCTCATACATCCTTTTAAGCTCATATTCTCCTTTTTGTAACGAGCATTTTCGACTACTTCAGCCACTGACGATGATTTTCACATCTGCACCATGGCCCTTATCTTAGGGTTGAACCGGTACATGAAACATCCTACTTATTGTTGATCGATATCCATGTATGAGACATACTTTATGAACACTATGAACTAGATTATATACTCTTCCACAATTATGTTTCCCTGAAATAGGGCATGAAATGCTCCTACATGTTGTTCCTCATAATAAGTAGGAAACTATTTCCTCTGGAACCTTTCCTAAAAAATCTCCCATGAGATGGTGTCTGGGTTAAGGTACAATTGCCTCTCCAGATTACCCCACCAGTTCAAGGCACTATCCCTCAACTAAAATATCGTTATCTTCACTTTTAACGTTGAATCATAATCTCTCAAGGAAAAACATCTCATCATTCCTTTCGACCATGCCTCTGCACGTTCACTTTCATGTCCCCCGAAAAACTCTAGGAGTTTAATTTTATGTAGTTATCTAGTGATTTCCCCTAGTGGAGGCCCTCCCTCTAAGTCCCTCGATGCTTCAAGGTTACCCACTCTAGATGGTGGTGGTTCCACTTCGATATTTGTTGACTAACATCCCTTTAATGTCTCATTAATAGCCTCTAAGGAGCGCAAAATGAGAGCTAGCTCAGGAGATAGTGGTGGAGGTACCGGTATCAATGGTCCTTGCGACAATTCCCTCCTACCTCAATTTCCCTTAGTCCTAACCATCTTGAATAACTGAATCTGCATTTGACCAAATCTTATTAGAAAAGGGTTTAAGGAATTCAATATTTTACTCAACTTATACTTGCAAACGTAAGGTTTAGGAGTAAGTTTCTTTATACTTGTTTGTAAACAGACATTACTCCCATAAGGTAAGCAGCTAAAGGTTAGGGTTAAATCATCTAAGCTGGGTAATTTTATCCAGGTAAGTTGTCAACTCCCTCACCTTGCTAACTATGTTAGCACTGCGGGGTACCCGCCAATTACTGTAACATATTTCCATAGTTAAGTGCATCACTTATATCCTTATAGATCTTCTATATTCATGTTATTAATACTTTATAATTCATTATAAATTTCCCCTAATCTCATTAAATAACATTCACTAATATTATCGATTTATAGTGTTAATTTAATCATTTTAGCAATTATATTTATATTAATTAATCACTACTTAACAATAATTATATTCTTCATTACTAATCATTACTTCGCATTATGTTACTAACCCACTACATAATTTTGTTTAATAATTTAAGGATTCTTAAAATACCCAAAAAAAACAAAAAAACAAAAATTAAAATAAATTTTGATTAGTTATTTAATCGTCTATTATTGCCAAAATATATTATATTGAATTATTAATACAATTACATTCACACATAAACAAAAATACACATAACAAATATGATACACGAACACCATACATTTACTGAGCTCTATGAATAATGTTGGTGTTGTTGTAATATGTACCATACACAAGACAAAGCCTTATCCATATACACTACATACACCAATGGGATAGAAATGTGTGCCATGCGCCATGCTATACTATTAAAGAATTAAATAATCATATAAACCATAAACATGTATTAAATATTATAAATTATATGAACTTGTACTAAATATCACTTTTATTTTATTTATATTAATTACCAAATTACATATATTTAAAATAATAAATGACTAATAATAATAATAAACAAGTAAAATTTTAAATGGGTAGAAAAATAAAATAAATAATATATATATATATATATATATAATAATAATAATAAAATAAAATAAAATAAATAATATAT
>ML869786.1:5608-20352 GCA_009831015.1 Picea engelmannii | reverse complement strand
CCCTTTACATAACAATTAGGGTTACAGGTAGGTCTGACTCTTGAACAATATATAGCAAAGGATCTGATACACCCACTAGTGCTCATCCACTAGGGGCACATCCATAGGGATGTCATAACTCTGATTCACTGCATTACACAGAAAAACCAGGTCTTCACACGTTCACCTGTGCTCGTCCACTCTACAGATCTGCTTTCCCACTGCCATCGACAGGAGAATCATCTGGAGTCTTCTCGTCAACTTTGCTGCTCAGAGGAGGCTATCACATCATCTTCATTTCTGTTCACATGACGATGTGCCCAACACTTTTGGGATTTCACATGTTCACCTTGTGCTCAGCCACAGGCACGTCCTAACTCAACAGATCGCTTTTCCACCGGATAATCATCTGGAGTTCTTCTCACTCTTTGAATGGAGGAGGTCATCTCTATGTTCCTAACTCTGTCTTAGGCAAGAACCACATACCCTTCTTAGGGGCTTTCTCTCAGGTTTGTAAGCCGAGGGAAAGACTCACATAGCTGCTATGTTCCACATCTCACAGGTTTGTAAGCTGGAGGATGTCTCCCATGGATGCATTCATCAACAATATGGACCAGTCTTTTAAAAACCGACGAACCAGAACTGGAACCAGCTGGTTTTACCGATTTGATGGCCGACCGGTTCAAACTGGTCAATAAACCGAACCGATCGGTATTTGTTATAGATGGTTGGTTGACAAGCTAACAAAGGTAGAAGCTCTACTATGGCAATATGATTCCATGGCAAGTATGGGCACTAACACTTGAATGGCGCAACACATATCTCTTTAATTTTCTTTTTCTATAGTGCCTTCAACACATTGTTCTACCCACAACTTCCTCGATCAAACTCAGAAAGGATAGCATCAATGACCTAACATCGAGTAGGACATCTAACACATTTGTAGCCATGTGCTTCATGCCATCCACACCTGGACATAAAAGCCACAAGCTGGTGTAGGTGTAGAAATGTGAGGCATAGACCATATCCATGCAATATTTGAACTCGAACCTCATATGTACTTGTTTTTCCCCAACATAAATCAGAGTGTATATCCCTACATGCAAGAATTGAGCAACATTGTCTAACATTGACATAGAGATACAAGAATTCTCAACATTGTCTAACATTAGCATAGAGATAGAGCAACATTGTCTAACATTGACATAGAGATACAAGAATTCTCAACATTGTCTAACATTAGCATAGAGATAGAGCAACATTGTCTAACATTTAGAGCCTCCTTGATTATGTATTTATGTTCCAATCTCTAGATATGTATTGCACTTGGTGCCATTTTGATATATTCATGAGCATACTTTCGATATGTTGTCTCTAATTGTCTCTAATGCTTTGGAAACATGATTTAAAATCTTAAAAATATATTTTTTGTAATGTCCCCTTTTTGGCAAAATTAAATATTTAATTAATTATTTCATTATGTTGCCTAAAGTTAAATTTGGCAACTAATATTTAATTAATTATTATTTAATTTTAAGTGACTTAATCAAAATAACCTTATAAAGCCACTTTATTAAATAAAGTGCTCTTCTAGAAGCTTTGAGAAGGTTGGGTTAGATCTCTCTAGAAAGATCCACAGAGCCTTTAAAAGGAGAGGAGAGCAAGTCATTTGGGCAGATTGGATTTTGGATCATTTTCTTGTGGAGTGCTCGGTGAGCCATTGTTTTCGTTAGGGTTTTGGCAAAACCCTTTCATTGGAGTTTGGCTTCGGTGGTGAGACTATCCACCCTAGTTAAATAAAGAGGGGAATCCATCCAGGGTTTCCATTGGAGCTTCAGTCCATTTTAGCTTCAGTCCAGTTTCATCTTTGCTGTTCTGTTTGTAGAGATCGAGCATTTTTCCAGGTTATATTTGTTATTATTGATGTATTGCAGCTGCCATAACAACCGTTTCTGCTAATAAAGTTGTATTCAATGATCCCGTAATAATAAAATGCCCTTGTTATCTCTTCCATTTATGAGTACTTTGGTGTGTATATGATATGTTTGAAGAAATTAGAAGGGTTTATAACAAAGTTAATACCCTAATTTTATTTACAAATTAAAACCCTAATTTTCTTATAGGCGAGATCTTAAATTTTTTTCGTTAAAATTTAAATATTTTATGTATTTTTTAAAAAACCGGTTCATTACTGGTTCCGGTTGGACCCTTAACCGGTTTCGGTTTTTGAAACTATGATATGGACTAAATTAGTTGTGTACCGTCACTATTGGCAATCTTCTACTTAAAGAGGTTCATTCCTCATATGAAGGACATTTGGATTCCACAAGACTCTTCAACACATTATAGCCTACGAGTACTCATATTAGTCAACTATGCAAAAAAATGTTGATGAAGGAAAACCTTGCAGGGAAACCCAAGGGATGCTTCCCCACATTAGTGGATGGCATCCCTAGTAAACCCGTCGGCATATACTAGTGCGCCTCACCTAGGGGGTTCGAATCGGGCACTTGTTGACACAGAACTAGCGAAATGCCCAACAACATTGGCAACAACCGGTTGAGCTAATGGCTTAATAATGTTGATGATTATATTTGCATGTGTTTCTATTCAACCAATCCAAGTCCTCCAACAAGAAGCTTGGGCTGTAGAAGCCTCTACCAATACTTTCTTGGCCATGGGAGTCCACATTGATGAATTTCTTAAATGGCTTACTTATAACACAATGTTAGCATGATTGTAAAATTATGGTAGTATGTTGCTTCCCCAAGATGTCTTTGTACATTCCTTGTGGTGAAACCATTGATGCTTCCACAAATGTAGAGTATTTCTTCTAGCACATTCAAAGACATGATGGATTTCCAGTCTCCATTGTTTTGGAGTGATTTTGGATAAGGACTCTTGATTTCTTAGTCAATTTTGGCAATAATTATGGAGAATGCTTGATTGGAAGTTGTGGTTTTCTCTTGCTTTTCATTCTCAAAGTAAAAATGGATACAGAGTTTTACTTAGTACTCTTGTGCATGCTTTATGAATATACCATCAATCCAGTAGGCAATGAGATAAATATTTTCACATCGTCCAATGAAGTTATAATAGTAAAACATATGTCTTCACTCTTCATTCACCCTTCAAGTTTTGTTACAGATATAGGTCACTTGTACCATAAGAATTATCTAATTGTCCTATATGCTCCTTTCATGACACATTGACAACACGGATAGGACAAGGCCTTTTCTTTTGTAGGGCATCTAGCATGAGCGTGCTAAAGTCAAAGATGTTCCCTTTAAGATAGGAAAATATAAAGATCTACAAGACATACTTAAGACCCCACCTCATTTTCATGTTGGGGACAAATTTTGGTTCCACTTAGACATAAATATGTTCAAGAACTGACAATGTCATGAGTTAAAACCTATCATATTGTTAGTGATGTCAAGTGACCAAGTTCCTGTGTTAACATGGTTGAGCAAATTAGAGTCTTAACAAGATTGATGCAGTTGTTGGTGAGAGTCGGTCGATGGGGGTGGCCTATATGTTTGTCAATACACCAACCCAATGTTAGTGTAGTAGAATGATGGTGATAGGTAACCAACATTACATCCTATAACAAAGAGGTTAGATGTTAAAATTAATGCAGTAGCAAGAGTCATTCTCCGGAGGATGGCAAAGACCCTAGCTGTGATCTAGGGCTCCTAGTGCACTCCTCGGGTTCTTGGTCTGGGACCAAGCAGTTAGAGCCATGGAAAAAGACCCTAGTTGGGCCCCTAGTGTATTTCTGTGGTTCTTGGTCAGGGACCAAGCAGTTTGATGATATAAGTCCCTAGATGTGTTCTAGGGCCCCTGGATGTGTTCTAGGGAATCCTTGCTTAGCACTTGGATTGATCCTTGGTTGTATACCTTGGTGATTAAGCCCCTAGATATATTCTAGGGCCCCCAAATGTGTTTTGGGGTATCCTTGTCTAGGACCAGGTAGATTCTTGGTTTAAGTACCAAGCTGAGATGATGTGTGACCTTCTTCTCTCCCGGGATGGTCCATATGACCTAGGAGCAGTAAAGAAGAAAGGCATGATCACGTCATTAGCCTTCCACGTATGCTGGGATGATAAAAAACTTATAATTTATATCATGGGACTCATGTGGACAAACTTCCATTAAAGAAGGACTTGACTTTTGACTTTGTCTTATTGTTTATTGATGAAACCCTTTGCTTGAGTTATGTCCCTCCTAAATTTATGATGATGTGTTGGTTCAAATTTATATATTGGATTTTATTTCTTCCTAAAGAAAGCTGGTCGCCTTGATCTTGAAACCCTCTTCATCGATTTGATTTATTACCTTGTTTGACTTACTTGTGGTCTATTGGATTTACCACTTCACGTCTTAATTGGTAAAATATTATTTGGTGTTAACCTAACCCTAAAGCTATGGCAAGTGGACTAATATGTTAGCCCTACCTTACCTACCTACAATTTATATAGAGGAGTGGTCTCTCCCTCCCTTGTCACACTTGATGTATGCGATCTACCTTCTCCAAGTTGAGTTTGAGACTAAGATTTGCTGCGGCTCTTCTAGACAGGTTTACAAGGGTCTTCTCAACTTCCCTCTTGTGTGTTCTTGGTTTGAACCAACCTGCCATGGGTTTATCCCTATCAGCCATGACTGATTGTGCTTGCCGCTGACCTGTAGGTGTCCATTCCCTGCTAGCCGTTAAGGTTTCTTGTATGTTGTTGGTGTTCTGGTGCCGCCTTGCTAGTTTGCTTGTGCTGCCTTGCTGCCTTTGTGGTCTGATAGTGCCGCTTTGATGTTTTACTGGTGCCGCCCTTGTGTTTTGCTGTGCCGCCTTGGTATTCTTACCTTGTGACTGGTATTTTGTTTCTGTTTAAAGTAGAAATCTGTGTTCTTGAGCTGAAAGTGTTGAATCAGGCTAAGGCTGATTGTGGGTTCATTTTCCAGCCCTAGGTTGGACAGTGAATTTTTGTTTTCAGCCCTAATAATTGACAGTGGCTTGGACTGTAGCTTTTTCAGTTTGCTGAGTTTGGTTTTGGTTTCCCATCCTAAGAGTTCTTCTTGGCATTGTCCCTATGATCACGATGAGATCTACCCTGAGGGTTTGATCCATGATCTACTAAGCTTTTTTTGAGCATACACTGAAGGAAGGAAACAACTCTGTTCACCTGGTACATTTGTCTTTTCTACAGCTATGGTAATACTTAGATCTGGGTTGTGTATGTTATTTACTCACTCATGATGTTAGGTTATGCATCAGAATATTTTAAATGCTTTGCTGATCTTAAATTACAATAGCTATTGCTTTGAAAATTTTAAGAATTTTCTGTTTCTAGCTAGTCTACTGTTTTTGCCGTTAAATTCTAACAGGTAGATTTTAGGGGTCTGTAGAAAGCCATTGTGTGCACAAATTGTCTTGTTTAGGTGTGATTGCAATAGTACCAATTGTATCATTGTGTGAATCTTGTATTGTATCTATATCTATTGTGCTTAATAAATTAAATAAAGGGTACATACTCGAGAAAATCTTTGTGTGTTGATATACGTGCACATTGTTTAGTGTGTTGATTGGTGTGTCTAACAACATACTAAACGATCTTGGTTAAATGGGTGTTAATTGTGTTGATTGAATCTCTAATTTCTATGTGAAAATGTTTGGGCCAAGTTCAACAACTACTACTAGAGCACTTCTCTGGATCCAACAATTTGCAGTAGAGCAACATTTTTGTTCCAACAACTTGTATCAGATCCTGGTTTGATGTCTCATTGTAGAATTGGGCAGCCCTTGAAGATAGTTTCTAGAGAATTGTAGGTTGCAATGCATCAATGATCAAGATCTTTAAGATCTAGAGATTGTGGGTTTTGGGCAAGTGAAAATCACTTTGTCGACAATTTTCACTTCCACTAATCAACCTTTCTTAGATTTTCTATTCATTGGCCTTTCTGGTCTTTCTCTTGTGCTGGCTCGATTTCCCTAGTATGCGATTAGTTACTAGTGTGGGTGCTTTCGATTGTTGTTGGTTTAGGGTGTTTGTGTTCAAGTTTCTGCTTGTTTTGTTATAGGTTTCTTGTGACAAAACGAAGTTGGCCTCCTTCCCTAGGAGCCATTCTTTCTTAGTTGTTGGTTGTTTTTTGTTATCTCAAGATCTAGCACCTTTGTGCAAAGCCTTTCACAAGGGCCAAGACAAGTGTAACGTGGAAGTGTTACCACTGTCACCTTAGCAATCACTTCCCTTGTTTTAGTGAAGGATGAAATCCAACACAAGGGAGGCTTTCCTAGTAACCTCAAGGAATCCTATAGCAAGATGGGATCAAGTCTATGGCCTCCTATATTAGTTACTCAAATAAATTACCACTAAAGCAAGGTTTTCAAAGTAAGTATAAGGTGGTTCAATCAAGCAATTTCCAGATTTGTGTGTGAGAAGTATCCAATACAAATTGTGATGTTTAGCAAGTTAAAATAAGCCAAGAAGGTATCCCAAACACTACAAATAAGAGAAAAATCTATGGCTATGCAAAACTTGTGTGAAAGATGACAATCTTCAACAATATATCAATTTAAAACAACAACAAGGAATCATCCCTTTAAACAAGTAAACATGCAATAAAACCAGGGCTGAAAATGCAAGTTAAACTATGGTTTTATGAACAATTATTTTCTGAAATATGAAGGGCACATAACAGCCCTAACAATGCAAGACGTCAAGGCCTAGAGGGCTGAAAATTCAATTGGCAATGTAAAAAATGATAACAAGATATACTTTGAGGATAAAATGCCAAGCAAACCCTAGATATCTAGCTTAATTATGGCTGAAAATTGAAGAATAATTGCTACAAACCCTAATCTAACCCTAAAACAATAAAAGAAAAGGTAGATTTAGATTTCAAGGATTGACTAAAAGGAGTTAAGACTAGTGCGTACTATTTTTTAGGGCTTATGGAGTCAAACTATGAACTCTCTTGAAAAACAAGGTGAGGCATGGATTTTGGATACAGCCTAAAGTAGTCCACTAAAAATCTCAGGAGGCTTTCCTATAGGATGACAACTAGGTTAGTCCATTACAAACCCTAGAAAATCATCCAATGTCCTTTATCAAGCTTTAAAGACAATATCAAGGGAAGGTTCTCCACTAGAAACCTTCCTAGAGTTTGCAAGATAAGATCTATTTAAGAAAAATACAAGGAAAAATGCACCTTCACCACTTGATAAGCACATTCACACTTCATACATTCAATAAATAAATCTACAAAGACTTAGAAAGAACACTGACTAGGTAAATCAATGCTCATCCTGGAAACCCTAACCATGAATCATCCATCAAACTTGAGAAAGCATCCATACATCATCTCTCCAAGAAGTTGCATAAGTCATTCATCCATAGCTGAAAGAGAAAGGTAGAAGTAGACAAGTAGTTGTAATCCACCACAAGTAGCAATGTGTACAAATGAGAGAGCACTTCTTATATTTATATGAGGAAACCGAGCGCTTTACCCTCAATGAGTTAATATCCTTCCAAAAGCCCCTAAAACATAACAAATCCATGATACAAGGTGGATAGGTCTAAGGCCGACCCCCAAAAATGCCTCTAAAATAAAGATACAATGCTAAAACATGAAAAAGTCTTCCATAAATGCCACACATGTGAGTGTAGAGGGCTCATAAAGGTGATGTCATCTCCAAAATGGGGTGTAAATGCTCCAAAGGTCATGTTTCTTCCCAAAAGGTGCAATGCATCATCAAAAAGTCGTGTCTCCTCATCAAAAGGTCATGTCTTCTCATAAAAAAGGTGCCAACTCATCATCAAATGTTATGTTGTATCAAACAAGTGTCACATCATCCTTAAGAGCAACATCCTATCAAACATGAAAACGTCCTCCACCAAAACCATGACATCATCAAGGGAAAGGGCTCCATGACCTCTCCAAAGGGGTGTACTATCATCATCAAGTGCCATGTCATCAAGCCAAGCCTCAACATCCTCAAGGAGGTGCAACGTCATCAAGGGGCCCCTTGCTCTCTCCAAATGACACGTCAAGTTCACATGTACAACATCCTAGCTCCAAGGTGCAACGTCCATGGTCCAATGTGTGATGGAGGGTATCAAGAAGTGTGCCAAGTCATCACATGGTCCAACGCTTATCATCAAAGCTCCAACGTCCTCCCAAAGATGTGTGGCATCATCTATGAAGTGTGGAAGAAGCATCATCAATGCCCTCCAAAGGACCATGTCCAAGTATGCACCATCATTAAGCATGGGCTCAAAGGGTCAAGGGAGACCAACTATCATGGATACAAAAGTCATTATAACATAAAAATTGAGTCATATTTAATGTAAAAGCCACATAAGTAGATCACATTAGGTATCTTCTTCAAACTTCACACTAGCTTATGAATTTATGCAATTTTCCAAGTTTAAGTATGGGAGGACCATCATAGAACCCTATTAGTTGTGCCAGTACTTAGGTAGAAGTCTTGTACCATGCTCGTGCATCCTGCTCGAGGTTCTGTGCAAACATCCTCATCACCACATCCTCATGTTCCACGTCAAAATCATCCACTAGCTTTGAAAAATCAGCTAAGTGATCCTCAACTGATTCTCCAAATTTCCCTGCAAACAAAGGTAAGTGTTTGCAATAATTTCCATACGCAGGTAAGTCATGAGGATAATCTGGAAATGCAACAAAACTTAGAGGGTCATAAGCAGAGAATCTCCACCTCATTGGATTCGTAGCTTCGACCATAATGTTAATCTAAGATAGAAACAAGCACAACTGCTCCCATAATACTAGCTTGAGATGGAATTAAAACCAAAGATGAAGGTATCGAAGTTACACTCACCATAGTGCTCGTTGAAAAGAACTTACCAAAGAACTCAATATGCTTACCAACTTCGAGAAGAGTTCTTGGTGAAAGAATATTCTTGTTTCGATAAAGATATTATGATTCGCTCAGGCTTGAAACTAGACCTTGTGTTGGATCGTATCCGGGTGATCTGCTTGTGTAAGTTCCCCTGTGGAGTTGTCCCTGTATCCTGTGGAGTTGCCAAGTGAGTTAAAGAAAATATAGCATTCAAAATAAAAACTCACCAATGTCATTGTCACCAAGGTTTGCATTCCCCGACAATGGTGCCAATTTGTTACCACACTTTTTCACCCTCCAATCAGATTTGATATAAATGTAAATCAATGATGGAAAAGTGGCTAATTCAAGGAGAGAATGCGCCAATTATCACAGGCAAACCTCCTCTCCGTTCGGGCTAGTGCGTGCCAACCTCATGTTGATGATTGCAGCTTCATGAGACATTCTCTAGATCGTACTCCTTTGCACTGAGTTGAGATGATCTGTGAGAACACCTATGTGATAGGTGAGTCGTACTCCTTTGGGCTGAGTTGAGATGACTTGTTTTGGTCTCCTGTCGTGCTCCTCTGGACTGAGTTGAGATGACTTGAGATGGTCTCTTGTTGTACTCCTATGGACTTAGTTGAGTTGACTTGAGATGGCTCTTTAGTTCGTACTCCTATAGATTTAGTTGAGTTGATCTGTTGAGAGTGATGTCCCTTATGGTTGAGCACATGTGGACTTGTCCCTAGTGGCAAAGCACTAGAGGATGTGTGTGAGACCCCTTGCTATATTGTCAAAGAGTAAGACTATTGTGTAACCCTAATTTGTATTGTAAAGGGTACAAGTCGGCTCTATTGTGTAAAGATAATTAATATTGTGTAAAAGATTAATTATATATTGAGTTGTACAAGTCGGCCCTATCGTGCCAATAGACACATCTATTTGATGAGTTAGGGCATGTATTTATAAGAGAGATACATCCCCATTGTGGATCATATCTCATTCACTCAACGCTTAACTTGGTGAGCTGAAATTTGGTGCACACTTTTCTATGCGCTAGTCTTTCTTGGTTATAGAGCACCCTCTTGTGTGCGCTAGGGTTTATGGTGTGAAGGTTCTTCTCTTGGCAATATAGTAAGGGGCTGCTGGGTTTTTCCCTTGATTGAGAAGGGTTTTCCCAAGATAACTTCTTGTGTCTTGTCACTTGTGCATGGTTATTCTTCTTGTGATCTTGGTTACTGCAACTATTGTGTTGCTGCATTGTTTATGGTTCAAGTTCATACTAAATTGAAAAGAAACTACATGTACTTGAGCAATCATTAAAAATTCAACACCTCAGGGGGGAGTCCCTAGGTACCTCACTGCTGATTTGGATCTGATTTTCTGCAAAAGAAACACAAAAACAACAACCAATTTGTCTTGGATAGTGTGAAACCCCACCTAAGACGTTAGGAAATTGATAGTTTAAATTGCTTGGAAGGATGCCTGCAGTGTTAGCGTGAGAAAGATGAAAGAAAGAGGAAAGAAAACAAGTTAAAAGATCGAAACTAATCACAATAAATGGCCATGAGCTACTAATTCAATGCACAAAGTAAGGACACAATATCGACAAGAATGAAAGCTCAATACAAGCACAACACTTCTTTATTAATGGCTCGCTAGAGGGTTGATTGCGCCACAATTGACAAGTCAAGAATCGGTACAATGATTATCCTTGCACAAAGAAAAGTAGCTAGACTAGAAGAAGAATGAGAATAATAGAAGAGAGAGAGAGAAAGTATGTTGTTGCTGCAAAAGAATCCGACCCTCAACAATGAAGCTATCACTACAATATATAGGTGAAGAGGGGCACACTTCCCAAGAGAGACCATGAGGCGCATATGTGGGTAAATAAGGCAAGTAAATGCACGAATGAGGTAAGTGGGAGTGAAAGAGGAGTACTGATGCACATGGGAGGAGAGATGGATGAGTTAATTAGGGAGATAAGATGAGTTAGGCTTTAATTAGCCCAAATACGCCCATGTAGACTTGCCACCTCATCCACACGCCCTCTTTTATTAATTAATTCCAATTATTTTCTTTAAACCTTGGAAAGTGTGCCCCCCTCATTAATTAAGCTACTCAACTACCACATGTCACATTGCATCACTGCCAAATGTCGAAATTTGACCTTTCCACTTGTCACCTTTAGAGGTGACCACCCCTGCTATAAAGAGAAACTGTTAAAAATAGGGGCTCGGCCCTAAAAAATAGGAAACCACCAAAAATGACTAGGATGACTAGGAGAGCATCGCCATGTGTCAAATGTGTAAAAATAGACACTGCTAAAATAGAATCTCGCCGCATGTCAGTGATATCATACCCATCAAATTCAATTTTCCATGAGGATTCCAAATATGCAATCAAAATTGACATGCGAGCCCTGATGCGCCACCTGCTAAAAATAGAAAGTACCTGCATGATCCTCGAAAAAAGTGTCATTGGGCTCAAAATGATGCATGGACCAATACTGTATGCTCAAAACGGTGATATGAGTCTCCGGTCATTGTCTCCTAAAAAGTAGGGCACCTGCTAAAAATAACAATCTTTCTCAAATCCATGTGAAACTATGCTAGCTCTATCTCTGAAGGAAAAACAACCACAAACCAGTCCTGTACCTGTCTCCGATGGGAACCAACGTTTGGCTCACACAAGTACTAACTTTGGGAAACAACTCTGAATGCCAACCCAAATAGACTATGCTGGCTCTTAACCCTCAAGATTCTCAAGGGAGAAAATCCAAGGATTAACAGGTAGGTACAGGGTGAGATGTCATGTAGGTTACAAGTGTGCAATGGTAGGGTGGTTCCAGGTTCCAATGGGTGAAGTATGATTAGTCAAGTGTAATATTAAGCAAGTGGATTACTCTCCTAGTGTGACACGTGGTAGTTAGATGGAGGGTATCCATCTATATGAGATTCCAAATGGCCTATTCCTAAAACCCTAACTCTTGCGAGTTCGACTTTTCAAAGACCTTATTCACCTTATCAAAAATTGAGAAGTCCAAAACCCTAACTCTTGCGAGTTCGACTTTTCAAAGACCTTATTCACCTTATCAAAAATTGAGAAGTCCAAAACCCTAATTCCTATATCTTATTCTATACAAGCAAAGCCCTGAGTGAAGTTGCTCATGCTAACTTTGTCAAAGAGAAAGGCTAGTTCAACCTCCTAGGCATAATTAGCAATTTTCCTAATTTTGCTAAAGCTTAAAAGCCAAGTTCAACCTTGGTTTATCCAATCCTTGCATGGTTATTAATCTTGCCAAATTTATCAAGCGGAAAAGACCTAGGTTGACTTCCTAATCGTAGTTGTCATGATTGTTTCTCATATTAATTCGCCTTTTTGTATCTCAGGCCAAGTCCTTGATTCATATAGGCATCCATACTCGGTAACATCGCTGATTCTACCAAGCAAAAATGGCCTTAAAACGAATTGCTGATGCTAATTTGGTTAAACAAAACAGCAGGTTGATTTCTTGGCTGTTGTTATTGCCTGAATTAGCACCCTTGCGAAAAGTCCCAACACAGGTGTTAACTAGGCAACAAAATGGGAAGTGCACCATTGTCACCTCAGTACACTTTCCCCTTCACTTTAGGCCAACTCCTAGAAGCCAAGGGGGGTATCCTTATTTGATTAAGTAAACCTCTTTAAGTAAATTAAAACCATGCAAGCTAATCCAAAATATATGTAGCATGATCATGCATAAGGATTCCAATAAGTGATTAAATTCTTTAAAGATAAACAATTTGAAACAATAGCATAAACCACAAGTATATCCACCTAAGAGAGGGTTAGGAGCTAGTGGACATGTGTGCCAAATCTGATATGTAAAATAAACCACATAAGCAATTTCAAATTTGCATTTATATATATCACTCAACAAATGAAACTTCAAAGAGGTTAGAACCACTTTTAAGCTGCTTTAGGGCACAAAGAGTGAAGACAATTAGCATGAATCAATGGTGCAATGTGTGCTTGTGATTACCAATTGATTAAATGCTAAGAACGGACAAGCTTAGGGGTGTCCTTCAACTTCTAAATCTGTTTTATGATAAAATAACGCAGAAATTTCAGATTTAGAGCATGAAACGACCATCCAAGAGAGAGATTACGCACTAGAGAACAAGTTGTCTTGGATGCTTCCACTTGGGCAAGAGATATACTATGCAACAATAGCCCAACAGGTGCTAGAAACAAGTTCTAGAGATATATATCCATTAACCAAGCAAGAACTTGTAAAATAAGTGGTGAATCCCCCTAGCGTTTCCACGTTAGCACTTGGAATTCACCAAAATAATCTCTAGATAAAAGATAAGCAACAATAACCACTTTAGATTAAATTCAGCACTCTATGTGTAAGATAAACTTGTAGGAACAATCTAGAAATGAAATAGAGGCTAGGTATGAGTAAGAATACACCTTTAAGCACCAAACCCTAGCCTTAGGGTTTCACCAAATCTGATTTTGAATGCCGCAATTTAATTTCCAGCTTTGAGAAATGCCTTAGATTAGCCCACAAAACGTTAGATAAGACCTTGGAGCACCTTTCCATAGGCTTGTTTTGCCTTCTTGGGGTTAAAGATCAACAATTAAGTACAAAACCTTGTATAAGCTAGTCTAGGAAATGGAATGAACCGTTAACTTTGCACTAGACTATGAAAGAAATCTAAATAAAGATTTTTATTTGTTTTTTCACCGTTAGATTTCCTTCTAAACAAATAAAAATAAAAAATTTTGAATTTTAGGGTTTTTGGTTGGTTGTTGGGAGAAGACTAGTGCCTTTTCTTCAATTAGGGCTTATGGGGTCAAGAAGTATGCTCCTCTAAGATTTGGTCACTTCTATTTTGAGGATTAGGGTAAGAGACTAGAACCCTAGGGGTATAGTAATCCCTCACCTAATCAAGATAAGGTATGAGGACCAAGGCCCTACAAGAAAGGATTCCACAAGGGAATAACCTTCATCAACAAGATCAATTATGGCTTGAATAAAACACTTAAAACCCTTGCCAAGGAACCAAAGGAAAGACAAGACAAGAGATTGAACACTTACAAAACCAACAAACGAAGATGGAAGAGATAGAAACCTTAGATGTCTTTCTTCCAAGTGGTTAATCAACCCTTCAAGTGGATCGATCTTGCTAGCTAGTAGAAGTCTTGAACATTCACTACTAATCTTTGTTGCACCAAGAAGATAACCAAGAAAGAGAGAGAGCTCCAAGAATTGACACCAAAACCTCCAATAGATAGATCTTCAACAAATTGTATTCTCAAATAATGTCCAACAACAACAACAATTGGAATGAGAGGAGAGCCTTTATTTATAGATGAGGCTTCTACATCCTTCTCATTCTTTACTATTTTCTATCTCCCTAAAATTAGCCTAGGAGAATCACAAAAAGTGATTTGTCATCCACACAATGAAGGAGACTAAGTCAAATACAAGTAAAACATGCCACATGTACAATAAATCTCTATAGGAGAGGGGGTCGTCCCATAGAAGAGGAGTCGACTTGCTCAAGTAGCTCAACATTCCATTAAATATGTGTAGTCAAGGCCTCAAATCATGGTGTAGAGGCATCCTATGCAAGGAATAATCCAATGTCTAGCCTCATAATGTGGAATGACCTCCTAGAATGAGTGAAAAATACCCCAAGAAGTGGATGACTCCTATAAATGTGCTCATAAATGCTCAAAAGATGCCTCCAAGGTGTGACCACGTCCTCATCTCAAGCAAATATCCTTCACAAGGCATGGAAAGTGACCCTCCAAGTCAAATTAAGTCATATAAACACCCCACAACTGTCATAATGTCCACACGTGTGGGTCGACCCTCAAATCAAGTGAAGAAATGCTCAAAAAGTGATGAAATGAGAGG
>ML869782.1:18418-35426 GCA_009831015.1 Picea engelmannii | reverse complement strand
CTCATCATCTAAAAATAGACTTCCACCTAAAAATAGCATGAGGCTCCATCCTAGTGTAGGTGCATAATTTTCACTAGCATCTTCTTGTTGAATATCAACACTGCTTCTCAACAAGAAAGGGATTATCCTTCACCCTGATCCCGTGTCTATGTTATTCGAATTTTCTCCTGGTGAGCACCTTCGTCAGAATATCTACATCCTGATCTTCCGTAGGAATGTACTGAAGCAACATGATCTTCCATTGCACACAATATCTGATATGATGATATCGGATATCTATATTCTTATATCTATCATTAAACACAGGATTAATCAAGAGTTTAATGCAACTATGATTATCAGAATGAATCACTGTCAGATCTAAATGAGAACCAAACAAACCAACCAAGATCTTTCTCATCCAGATAGCCTCACATGCAGCTTGACTCGCTACCATGTATTCTTCTTCCACTGAATTGAGTGCCATGGATCTTTGTTTCCTATTGTACCAAGAAACAACTGTAGATCTCATACTAAAGATCCCCCCTAATTTGTTATTTTTGTCCGTTGGGCTGCCTGCCCAATCTGCATCTGTGAAGCCATGGAACTTCACCGCATTTGTCCATCTGTACCATAATCCATACTCAAATGTGCCCCTCCGGTATCCCAGTACATGCTTACCTGCCTTCCAAAAGAGCTTGGTAGGCTTAACCATCACGTGACTCAGTTGGTTAACTGCATAGAAAATGTATTTTCTCGTGTTCACTAGATACATTAGCGAACCCACTAACTGTCGATAGACAGTAGCATCCACTACCTCTCCAGAAGTAGCATCCTCTTTCCTCCAGTTTCCTGGAAGAGGAGTATCCATGGGTTTGCAGCTATCCATGTGAAACTTACCTAGTATCTCCCTTGCATACTTTCCTTGAGACACAAAAATTTCACCATCTCGCTTCCATATTTCCAATCGAAGGAAATAATGAAGGAGGCCCATACCCTTCATATCGAACTCCTTTGCAAGTTCCTCCTTGCATGAGTGTATCAGTTGTTCATCACCAATCAATATTAAATCATCAACATAAAGAACAACGATTAAAATATTACCCTTGTAGATCCGTCTCGAACCTACCACTGATTTGTCGACAGGTCTTGGGACAATTTCCCATGCACCATTTTTGACAATGGAGTCATACTCCTCCACCATTGCATCAACCCAAGTGGGATATTGCACTGCTTCCTGAAAGGAAGATGGTTAATTCACAATACATTTTCTCATGAGAGCCATGTATCCAGTAAATCGATCAAGAGACTGTCTTTGTCTGCACTGTGAAGTAGGGGATTCTACATTCTGTGCAACATCTAGTCTCAATCTATCATCTTTCATGATGCGCTTTCTGCCATTTATTATGGATGGATCTTTGTGAGTGGATTCCTCCACTCCATGAACCTCCTCATGTGGCTGATTCACATCTTGAGACTCATATTTGGGAACCAGCAGTTCCTCCTCTGTATGAAACTCTAGCTCCTTCTCAAGCGACAACTGCATGGCTTTCCCCTCATCGAATTTTATATCCCATCGCATAACAGTCATATTACTGTTAGGAAAATACACATGATAATTATGGGGTGTTTTTTTGTACCCCACAAATATCCCAACTTTAGTAGTCGACTCCAGTTTCTTCCTAGCGTTCTTTGTCACATGCACATAAATAGATGAGAAAAAAATCTTAAAGTGAGAAACATCTGGTTTCTTTCCAGTGAAAGCTTCTTCAAGTGTACTCATTCCAAGTACTCTATTAGGACAATGGTTTTTCACATAAACCTCAGTGTTGCATGCTTCTTCCCACAAATGCATTGGTAGGCCCTGATCATGCAACATCACTCATTTTGCACCCACAATCATTTTGTTCTACCTCTCCGCAACCCCATTTTGTTGTGGGTTATGACGCGCTATGATTTCTCTTCGAATTCTTTCTTTGCTGCATAAGTATTTGAATTCGTTAGAGATGTATTCTCCACCATTACCGCTCCTCCGAGCCTTCACTTGCTTCCCCGACTCTTTCTCCACCAATTATTTAAACTCACAGAACTTTGAGAATGTTTGATCCTTCTTCCACATGAAGAAGATCCAACATTTACGAGAAAATTCATCAACAAAATAACATAATACTTATGTTTTGTTGTTGATGAAACTGAGAATGGTCCACACATGTCTGTGTGAATTCTCTCCAGGATAACCAAAGAATGGTTCTCCTTTTCATGAAAGGTGGACTTTACATACTTACCCATGGTGCAACCCTTGCAATAATCTAACTGATAAAGTGTTCCCATTGGAATTCCAGTAGATATTTATTGCATGATTTTCAAGGCTCCATGATGAAGATGGCCTAATCACCTGTTCCATAATTTTCCCTCATCCCGGCTCACAACTTTTTTTGCCTTGCCCATCATGGCAACGCAGCCATCTACGTCTAGCTTGTAGATATTCTTGACTTGAATCCCTATATTCTTGACTAGACCCATTGTTTTATGTCACAGGAAATCTTTTCCATCGCTGAAAACAACATCATAGCCTTTGTCCTCACACATTGCGACTGAGACCAAGTTTTTCTTCAGACCTGGAACATGCATAAAACCTTTCAATTGAAATGGTTTACTTGACTCCCTCTGAAAGGTAATGGTACCAATTCTAGACGCACTCTATCATCCATCGTCACCCATCTTTATATGCATTTTGAGATCTCTCTCCTCCAAGTCACTGAAATGCTCCTTATCTCCCATCATGTGGAAGGAAGTGCCACTATCCAAATACCAAACCAATCCCAATGCACTTGATGCCATGCATGCGATCAAGGAGAATTCAAGTTCAAATTGCGAGGCAACGACCTCACTAGTTGTAGCTCTAGAAGTCTTCTTGTTCTTCTTCTTCTACGAACAGTTAGTAGTGAGATTCCCATGTTCGTGACAGTGAAAACACTTCACTTTGGACAAATCCATCTTCTTTTCTTTAGACTCAGATTTTGAATGGAATTTATTCCCCTTCCCTTTCCTTTCCTTGGATTCCAAAGAAAAATCCTCTTCATCATCATGCTTTGATGAAGATCCATCTCTGGTGTTCCGCCTGAACTCCTCCTGCACCAAATCCAACCATAGTCCTTCCCAATCTGGCAATTTTTCTCTTCCATTGATAGAGTCTTGATAACTGTGTGAACTCTTGGGAATTCCTAGGAGAGCCAAGCTCACCAAATCATCATCAGTAGATTTTATTCCCACACTCCCCAGCTCATCTAGACATTGGACAAACTTCATGAGATATTTTGGAATGGAGTCACCCTTCTCCATCTTGATCTTCCTGAGTTTATCTTTGAGCGCCAATTTCCTATGGTCGTTGTTGTTTTGGAATAGATCCGTCAAATTCTTCCACATTGCATATGGTGTGAATTTCCCATGGAGGCTTGAGATAATGTGGTCTTGTACTCCTTCCAACAGGATCCTCCTCTCCTTCTCCACTTTCTTTTTCCATGCATTAATATTTGCAGCATCTGCAACATCTGGCTTAGGAACATCTTTGTCAATGAATTCCTTCAAGCCATTGTCTTCGAGTACTGCCTCCATCCTATCCTTCCAAGAACTTTAGTTCGATCTACCCTTGAGTTCATACTCTAACCTCAAGCCATTGAAATCCATTTTGATCTTGAATCAGTTGTACAACCAAGAAAGTCTTTCTGCAAATTTGAATTCTATCCAATCACAAACTCAGCTTCTACAATTTTTTGCGCTCTGATACCATGTAGAAATTTTAATACAAATTATGTTTTTCATGGATTCTCTTGATCTAAAAATTATATGCCACTATTAAATACATAATATCTTCTACAAATATTCTTGTGGAATTTAAAACAAAATCGCCAATTGCAATATCAAGAAGAAAGATCAATCACACATAACACAGATGTTTTTACCGGGAAAGCATAAAGCTAAAAACCCCACTATCATATATTATGTATATATCATGGATCATGAAAAAATATCATACAAAAATATAATCTAAGAGATCTCAATACAATATACAATCGTCTCACATTGTCATACAAAAATTGACAAATTCATGTGCCAATTTACTGCTTCCAGACAGCCTGCCTCCTCTGCACAATCCATGTTGATTGAATTCCCTACAATGAATGAATCCCCCTTGCCTAGGATGCACATTCCTCATGGGAACATCCACTATGTGTGTGGTTTCATGCGTGCAGTCACTAATGTCACAATTGATAGTCAAATTGTCCCTTTCCCCTGTTATCTCAACTGGGTCTGCCCTGGATCTGACATGCATGTAGTTAATAGTGGTAAATCTTCAGTTGCATGTGAGATCACTGATTGTGAATTAATTAACTAATCTCTCACTAGTGTAAGTTCAGTTACAACTAGAAAAATTGATCTTAACTCACTTAACTGAGTTAAACTAATTCACAACTCACATAACTACACATCCATCTCTGTTACAACTTCGAATCACTCAATTACAACTAATTTGACTTACATGTCCCACTAGTCCACCTTTGAACTCGAATTTCCTATAGCTAACTGATTTTCCACTTCAGTTAACTATTTCCAAGTGCTCATTGAGAATAGATTAA
The DNA here is from genome assembly GCA_009831015.1 of Picea engelmannii. Lineage (NCBI taxonomy): Eukaryota > Viridiplantae > Streptophyta > Pinopsida > Pinales > Pinaceae > Picea > Picea engelmannii. The sequence continues at coordinate 30,810 of ML869782.1, read as the reverse complement.
TATTTATTGTCCAACTATTATTAAGGGATAATAATAACCAACATACACCTATAAATAGAATTCGCTCACCATCTATAAATAGACATCATCTATAAATAGGATTTCCACATCATCTAAAAATAGACTTCCACCTAAAAATAGCATGAGGCTCCATCCTAGTGTAGGTTCATAATTTTCACTAGGATCATCTTGTTGAATATCAACACTTCCTCTCAACAAGAAAGGGATTAACCTTCACCCCGATCATGTGTCTATGGTATTTGAATTTTCTCCTGGTGAGCGCCTTCGTCAAAATGTCTGCATCCCGATCTTCCATAGGAATGTCCTGAAGCAACATGATTTTCCACTGCACACAATATATGATATGATGATACCAGATATCTATATGCTTAGCTCTATCATGAAACATAGGATTAATCGAGAGTTTAATGAAACTCTGATTATCACAATGAATCATTGTCGGATCTAAATGAGAACCAAACAAACCAACCAAAATGTTTCTCATCCAGATAGCCTCACATGCAACTTGACTCGCTGCCATGTATTCTACTTCTGTTGAACTGAGTGCCACGGATCTCTATCTCCTGTTGTACCAAGAAACAGTTATAGATATTATACTAAAGATCCCCCCTGATGTTCTCTTTCTGTTCGTTGGGATTCCTACCCAATCTGCATCCGTGAAGCCATGCAACTTCACCTCATCCATCCATATGTACCATAAGCCATACTTAGATGTGCCCCTCATGTATCTCAGAACATGCTTACCCACCTTCCAAAAGATCTTGGTAGGCTTAACCATCACTTGAATCAGTTGGTTAACCGCATAGAAATTTTTTGGTCTCATGTTCAGTAGATACATTAGCGAGCCCACTAAGTGTCGATAGACAGTAGCATCCACTACCTCTCCAGAAGTAGCATCCTCTTTCCTCCAGTTTCCTGGAAGAGGAGTATACATGGGTTTGCATTCCTCCATGTGAAACTTACCCAATATCTCCCTTGCATACTTGCCTTGAGACACAAAAATTTCACCATCCCGTTGCCATATTTCAAATCTAAGGAAATAATGAAGGAGGTCGATATCCTTCATCTTGAACTCCTTTGCAAGTTCCTCCTTGCATGAGTGTATGAATTGCTCATCACCAGTTAGTATAATCATCAACATAAATAACAATGATTAAAATCTTACCCTTGTAGATCCATCTCAAACCCACCACTGATTTGTCGACCGGCCTTGGGACAATTTCCCATCCACCGTTTTTGACAATGGAGTCATACTCCTCCACCATTGCATCAACCCAAGTGGGATATTGCACTGCTTCCTGAAAGGAATATGGTTCAGTCACAATACATTTTCTCATGAGAGCCATGTATCCAGTAAATTGATCAGGAGACTGTCTCTGTCTGCGTTGTGGAGTAGGGGCTCCTACATTCTGTGCAACATCTAGTCTCAATCTATCAACTTTTGTGGTGCACTTTCTACCATTTATTATGGATGGCTCTTCATGAGTGGCTTCCTCCACTCCATGAAACTCCTCATGTGGTTGATCCACATCTTGAGACTGATCTTTGGGAACCAACACTTCCTCCTCTGCATGCAACTCTAGCTCCTTCTCAAGAGACAACCGCATGGCTTTCCCCTCATCGAATTTTGTATCCCGTCGCATAAAAATCATCTTACTGTTAGGAAAATACACCTAATAATTATAAGGTGTTTCTGTGTACCCCACAAATATCCCAACTTCAGCAGTCGACTCCAGATTCTTCCTGGCATTCTTGGTCACATGCACATAAACAAATGAGCCAAAAATATTAAAGTGAGAAACATATGGTTTATTTCCAGTGAAAGCTTCTTCAGGTGTACTCATGCCAAGTACTCTATGAGGACAATGGTTTTTCACATAAACCGCAATGTTGCATGCTTCTTCCCACAAATGCATTGGTAGGCCCTGATCATGAAACATCACTCGTGTTGCACCCATGATCGTTATGTTCTTCCTCTTTGTGACCCCATTTTGTTGTGGGTTATGAGGCGCTATGAGTTCTCTTCGAATTCTTTCTTTGCTGCATAAGTATTTGAATTCGTTAGAGATGTATTCTCCACCATTATCGCTCCTCTGAGCCTTCACTTGCTTCCCCAACTCTTTCTCCACCAATTATTTAAACTCACATAACTTTGAGAATGTTTGATACTTCTTCTGCATGAAGAAGATCCAACATTCACAAGAAAATTCATCAACAAAAATAACATAATACTTATGTTTTGTTGTTGAAGCAACTGATAATTGTCCATGCACGTCTGTGTGAATTCTCTCCAGGATCACCGAAGCATGGTTCTCCTTTTCATGAAAGGTGGAATTTACATACTTTCCCATGGTGCAACCCTTGCAATAATCTAACTGAGAAAGTGTTCCCATTGGAAGTCTAGTATACATTTGTTGCATGATTTTCAAGGCTCCATGATGAAGATGGCCTAATCGCCTGTGCCATAATTCACCCTCATCCCGGCTGATAACTTTTTCTTCCTTGCCCATCATGGAAACACAACCATATACCTCTAGCTTGTAGATATTCTTAACTCAAATCCCTATCTTCTTGACTTGACCCATTGCTTTATGTCATAGGAAATCTTTTCCATCGCTAAAAACAACATCATAGCCTCTATCCTCCAACATTGCAACTGAGACCAAGTTTTTCTTCAGACATGGAACATGCATAACATCTTTCAATTGAAATGGTTTACCTGACTCCCTCTGAAAGGTAATGGTACCAATTCTAGTCGCACTCTATCTTCCATCGTCGCCCATCTCTATATGCATTTTGAGATCTCTCTCCTCCAAGTTACTGAAAAGCTCCTTATCTCCCGTCATGTGGAAGGAAGCGCCACTATCCAAATACCACACCGATCCCAATGCATTTGACGCCATGCATGCGATCAAGGAGAATTCAAGTTCAAATTGCAAGGCAAGGGCCTCACCAGCTGCAACTCCATAAGTATTCTTCCTCTTCTTCTTCTACGGACAGTTAGTAGCGAGATGCCCATGTTCGTGATAGTGAAAACACTTCACTTTGGAAAAATCCAGCTTCTTTCCTTTAGACTTAGTTTTTGAATGGAATTTATTCCCCTTCCCTTTCCTTTCCTTGGAATCCAAAGAAAATCCTCTTCATCATCATGCTTTGATGAAGAGCCAACTCTGGTGTTCCGCCTAAATTCCTCCTGCACCAAATCTGACCATAGTCGTTCCCAATCTGGCAATTTTTCCCTTCCATTGATAGAGTCTTGATAACTGTTCCATCTCTTGGGAAGTCCTAGGAGAGCCAAGCTCACCAAATCATCATTAATGAATTTTATTCCTACACTCCCCATCTCATCCCGACATTGGACAAACATCATGAGATATTTTGGAATGGAGTCACCCTTCTCCATCTTGATCTTCCTAAGTTTATCTTTGAGTGCCAATTTCCTATGGTCGCTACTATTTTGGAATAGATCCATCAAATTATTCCATATTGCATATGGTGTGAATTTCCAATGGAGGCTTGATACAATGTGGTCTTGTACTCCCTCCAATGGGATCCTCCTCTCCTTTGCCACTTTCGTTTTCCATGCATCAAGATTTGCAGCATCTACAGCATCCGTCTTAGGAAAATCTTTGTCAATGAATTCCTTCAAGCCATTGTCTTCAAGTATTGCCTCCATCCTGTCCTTACAAGCACTATAGTTCAAGCTACCCTCGAGGTCATACTCTAACCTCAAGCCATTGAAAGCCATTTCGATCTTGAATCAGCTGTACAACCAAGAAAGTCTTTCTTCAAATTCGAATTATATCCAATCACAAACTCAACTTCTGCAATTTTTTGTGCTCTGATACCATGTAGAAATTTTAGTACAAATTATGTATTTCTTGGATTCGCCTGATCTAAAAATTATATGCCACTATTAAATACATAATCGCTTCTACAAATATTCTTATGGAATTTAAAACACGACCGCCAATTGCAATATCAAGAAGAAATATCAATCACACATAACATAGTTGTTTTTACTGAGAAAGCATAAAGCTAAAAACCCCACTATCATATATTATGTATATATCATGGATCATAAAACAATATCATACAAAAATATAATCCAAGAGCTCTTAGTACAATATACAATTGTCTCACACTGTCATACAAAAATTGACAAATTCATGTGTCAATTTACTGCTTCCAGACAACCTGCCTCCTCTGCGCAATCTCCGTTGATTGAATTCCCTACAATGAATGAATCCCTCTTGCCTAGGCTCAAATTCCTCATGGGAACATCCACTGTGTGTGTGGTTGCATGAGTGCACTCACTAATGTCACAACTGATAGTCAAATTGTCCCTTTCACCTATTATCTCAACTGGGTCTCCACTAGATCTGACATGCATGTAGTTAACAGTGGTAAATATTCAATTGCATGTGAGATCATTGATTGTGAATTAATTAATAATTAATTCACTGATATCTCACTAGTGTAAGTTTAGTTACAACTAGTACAACTGAGCTTAACTCACTTCACTGAGTTAAACTACTTCACCACTCACATAACTACACATCCAACTATGTTACAACTTTGAATCACTCAGTTACAACTAATTCGACTTGCATGTCCCACCAGTCAACCTTTGAACTAGAATTTTCTATAGCTAATTGATTTTCCACTTCAGTTAACTATTTCCAAGTGCTCACTGATAATATATTAATATTTATTGTCCAACTATTATTAAGGGATAATAATAGTCGACATACATCTATAAATAGAATTTGCTCACCATCTATAAATAGGCATCATCTATAAATAGAATTTTCTCATCATCTGAAAATAGACTTCCACCTAAAAATAGCCTGAGGATCCATCCTAGTGTAGGTGCATAAGTTTCACTAGGATCTTCTTATTGAATCTCAACACTCTCTCTCAACAAGAAAGGGATTATCCTTCAACCCGATCCTCTCTCTATGGTATTCAAATTTTCTCCTGGTGAGCGCCTTCGTCAGAATGTTTGCATCCTGATATTTCATAGGAATGTACTAAAGCAACATGATCTTCTACTGCACACAATCTCTAATATGATGATACTGGATGTCTATATGCTTATCTCTATCATGAAACACAGGACTAATCAAGAGTTTAATGCAACTTTGATTATCACAATGAATCATTGTCAGATCTAAATGAGAACCAACCAAACCAACCAAGATATTTCTCATCCAGATAGCCTCACGTGCATTTTGACTTGCTGCCATGTATTCGGCTTCCACTGAGCTGAGTGCCACAGATCTCTATTTCCCGTTGTACCAAGAAACAATTGTATATATGATACTAAAGATCCCCCCTGATGTGCTCTTTCTGTCTGTTGGGCTTCCCGCCCAATCTGCATCAGTGAATCCATGCAACTTAACCTCATCTGTCTATCTATACCATAAGCCATACTCAGATGTGCCCCTCAAGTATCTCAGGACATGCTTACCCGCCTTCCAAAAGAGCTTAGTAGGCTTACCATCGCTTGAATCAGCTAGTTAACCGCATAGAAAATGTCTGGTCTCATGTTCAGTAGATACATTAGCGAACCCACTAAATGTCGATTGACAGTAGCATCCACTACCTCTCCATAAGTAGCACCCTCTTTCCTCCAGTTTCTTGGAAGAGGAGTATCCATGGGTTTGCATCCATCCATGTGAAACTTACCCAGTATCTCCCTTGCATACTTTCATTGAGACACAAAAATTTCACCATCTCGCTACCATATTTCCAATCAAAAGAAATAATGAAGGAGGTCAATATCCTTCATCTCGAACTCCTTTGCAAGTTCCTCCTTGCATGAGTGTATCAACTGCTCATCACCAGTTAATATTAAATCATCAACATAAAGAATAATGATTAAAAGCTGACCCTTGTAGATCCATCTCAATCCTACCACTAATTTGTCGATCGGTCTTGGGATAATTTCCCATGCACTGTTTTTGAAAATGGAGTCATACTCCTTCACCATTTCATCAACCCAAGTAGGATCCTGCACTTCTTCCTAAAAGGAATATGGTTCATTCATAATACATTTTCTCATGAGATCCATGTATCCAGTAAATGGATTAGGATATTGTTTCTGTCTGCGTTGTGAAGTAGGGGCTCCTACATTTTGTGCAGCATCTAGTCTCAATCTATCAACTTTCGTGGTGCAATTTATGCCATTTTTTATGGATGGCTCTGCATGAGTGGCTTCCTCCACTCCATGAACCTCCTCATGTGGCTGATCCACATCTTAAGACTCATATTTGGGAACCAACAGTTCCTCCTCTGCATGCAAGTCTAGCTTCCTCTCAAGTGACAACTGCATGGCTTTCCCCTCATTGAATTTTATATCCCGTTGCATAACATTCATCTTACTGTTAGGAAAATACACATGATAATTATGGGGTAGTTCTATGCACCCCACAAATATCCCAACTTTATCAGTCGGCTCCAGCTTCTTCCTGGAATTCTTGGTCACATGCACATAAGCAGATGAGCCAAAAATCTTAAAGTGAGAAATATCTGGTTTCTTACTAGTAAAATCTTCTTTGGGTGTACTCATGCCAAGTACTCTATGAGGACAATGGTTTTTCACATAAACTGTAGTGTTGCATGCTTCTGCCCACAAAGGCATTGGTAGGCCCTGATCATGCAACATCACTCGTGTTGCACCCATGATTTTTTTGTTCTTCCTCTCCATGACCCCATTTTGTTGTGGGTTATGAGGCACTATGAGTTCTCTTTGAATTCCTTATTTGCTGAAAAAGTCTTTGAATTCATTAGAGATGTATTCTCCACCATTATCACTCCTCGGAGCATTCACTTGCTTCTCCAACTCTTTCTCCACCAATGCTTTAAACTCACAGAAGTTGAGAATGTTTGATCTTTCTTCTGCATGAAGAAGATCCAACATTTATGAGAAAATTCATCAACAAAAACAACATAATACTTATGTTTTGTTGTTGAAGCAACCGAGAATGGTCCACACACGTCTGTGTGAATTCTCTCCAGGATCACCGAAGCACGGTTCTCCTTTTCATGAAAGGTGGAATTTACATACTTCCCCTTGGTGCAACCCTTGCACTGATCTAACTGAGAAAGTGTTCCCATTGGAAGTCCAGTAGATGTTTACTGCATGATTTTCAAGGCTCCATGATGACAATGGCCTAATCGCCTGAGCCATAATTATCCCTCATCCCGGCTCACAACTTTTTATTCCTTGCCCATCATGGCAATGCAGCCATCTACCTCCATCTTGTATATATTCTTAACTCAAATCCCTATCTTCTTGACTTGACCTGTTGTTTTATGTCGCAGGAAATATTTTCCATCACTGAAAACAACGTCATAGCCTTTGTCCTCCAACATTGCGACTGAGACCAAGTTTTTCTTTAGACCTGGAACATGCATAACATATTTCAATTGAAATGGTTTTCTTGACTCCCTCTAAAAGGTAATGGTACCAATTCTAGTCGCACTCTATCATCCATCGTCGCCCATCTCTATATGCATTTTGAGATCTCTCTCCTCCAAGTCACTGAAAAGCTCCTTATCTCTCGTTGTGTGGAAGGAAACGCCACTATCCAAATACCACATCGATCCCAATGCACTTGATACCATGCATGAAATCAAGGAGAAGTCAAGTTCAATTTGCGAGGCAAGGGCCTCACCAGCTGCAGCTCCAACAGTCTTCCTGTTCTTCTTCTTATACGTACAGTTAGTAGTGAGATACCCATGTTCATGACAGTGAAAACACTTCACTTTGGAAAAATCCAGCTTCTTTCCTTTAGACTCGGATTTTGAAAGGAATTTATTACCCTTCCCTTTCCGTGCCTTGTTAACCAAAGAACAATCCTCTTCATTGTCATGCTTTGATGAAGATCCATCTCTGGTGTTCCACCTAAACTCCTCCTGCACCAAATCCGACCATAGTCACTCCCAATCTAGCAATTTTTCCCTTCCATTGACAGAATCTTGATAACTGTGCCAACTCTTGGGAAGTCCTAAGAGAGATGAGATCACCAAATCATCATCAACGAATATTATTCCCACACTCCCCATCTCATCCCAACATTGGACAAACTTCGTGACATATTTTGGAATGGAGTCACCCTTCTCCATCTTTATCTTCCTGAGTTTATATTTGAGCATTAATTTCCTATGGTCGCTGATGTTTTGGAATAGATCCATCAAAGTATTCCACATTAAATATGGTGTGAATTTCCCATGGAATCTTGAGAGAATGTGGTCTCATACTCCCTCCAACAGGATCCTCCTTGCCTTCACCACTCTCTTTTTCCATGCATCAAGATTTGCAACATATGGCTTAGGAACATCTTTGTCAATGAATTCCTTCAAGACATTGTCTTTGAGTACTGCCTACATCATGTCCTTCTAAGAAATGTAGTTTGATATTCCCTTGAGTGCATACTCTAACCTCAAGCCATTGAAATCCATTTTGATCTTGAATCAGCTGTAGCACCAAGAAAGTCTTTCTGCAAATTCGAATTCTATCCAATCACAAACTCAACTTCTACAATTTGTTGTGCTCTGATACCATGTAGAAATTTTAATACAAATTATGTATTTCCTGGATTATCCTTATCTAACAATTATATTCCACTGTTAAATACATAATCGCTTCTACAAATATTCTTGTGGAATTTAAAACACAATCACCAATTGCAATATAAAGAAGAAATATCAATCACACATAACACAGATGTTTTTACCGGGAAAGCATAAAGCTAAAAACCCCACTATAATATATTATGTATATATCACGGATCATGAAACAATATCATACAAAACTCTAATCCAAGATATATCAGTACAATACACAATCTTCTCACACTATCAAACAAAAATTGACAAATTCATTTGCCAATTTACTACTTCCAGACAACTTGCCTCTTCTGCGCAATCCCTGTTGATTGAATTCCCTTAAATGAATGGATCCCCCTTACCTAGGATGTGCATTCCTCATGGGCACATCCAATGTGTGTGTGGTTGCATGAGTTCACTCACTAATGTCACAACTGATAGTCAAACTGTCCCTTTAACCTGTTATCTCAATTGGGTCTCCATTGGATCTGACATGCATGTAGTTAATAGTGGTAAATCTTCAATTTCATGTGAGATCATTGATTGTAAATTAATTAATAATTAATTCACTGATCTCTCACTAGTGTAAGTTCAGTTACAAATAGTACAATTGAGCTTAACTCACTTAATTGAGTTAAACTACTTCACAACTCACATAACTACACATCCAACTCTGTTACAACTTTGAATCACTTAGTTACAACTAATTCGACTTGCACGCCCCACCAATCAACCTTTGAACTCGAATTTTCTATAGCTAACTGATTTCCCACTTCAGTTAACTATTTCCAAGTGCTCATTGAGAATAGATTAATATTTATTGTCCAACTATTATTAAGGGATAATAATAGTCGACATACATATATAAATAGAATTCTCTCACCATCTATAAATAGACATCATATTTAAATAGAATTTGCTCATCATCTTAAAATAGACTTCCACCTAAAATAGCCTGAGGCACCATCCTAGTGTAGGTGCATAATTTTCACTAGGATCTTCTTATTGAATCTCAACACTCCCTCTCAACAAGAAAGGGATTATCCTTCACCCCGATCCTGTCTCTATGGTATTCGAATTTTCTCCCAGTGAGTGCCTTCGTTAGAATGTCTACATCCTGATCTTCCATAGGAATGTACTAAAGCAACATGATCTTCTGTTGCACACAATCTCTTCTATGATGATACCAGATATCTATATGCTTAGATCTATTATGAAACACAAGATTAATCGAGAGTTTAATGTAACTCTGATTATCACAATGAATCACTGTCGGATCTAAATGAGAACCAAACAAGCCAACCAATGTATTTCTCATCCAGATAGCCTCACATGCATCTTGACTCGCTTCCATGTATTCTGATTCCGCTAAACTGACTGCCACGGATCTATGTTTCCTGTTGTACCAAGAAACAACTGTAGATCTGATAGTAAGATCCCCCTTGATGTGCTCTTTTTTTTCGTTGGTTTTCCCGCCCGATCTGCATCTGTGAATCCATGCAACTTCACCTCATTCATCCGTCTGTACCATAATCCATACTCAGATGTTCCCCTCAGGTATCTCAATACATGCTTACTCCCCTTCCAAAAGATCTTGGTAGGCTTAACCATCGTTTGACTTAGCTATTTAGCCACATAGAAAATGTTCGGTCTCATGTTCACTAGATATGTTAGCGAACCCACTAATTGTCGATAGACAGTAGTATCCACTACCTCTCCAAAAGTAGCATCCTCTTTCCTCCAGTTTCCTAGAAGAGGAGTATCCATGGGTTTACAACCCTCCATGTGAAACTTACCCAGTATCTCCCTTGCATACTTGCCTTGAGGCACAAAAAGTTCACCATCTCACTGCCATATTTCCAATGCAAGGAAATAATGAAGGAGGCCCATATCCTTCATCTCAAACTCCTTTGAAAGGTCCTCCTCACATGAGTGTATTAGCTACTCATCACCAGTTAGTATTAAATCATCAACATAAAGAAAAATGATTAAAATCTTACCTTTGTAGATCCATCTCGAACCTACCATTGATTTGTCAACCATGCACTATTTTTTACAATGCAGTCATACTCCTCCACCATTGCATCAACCCAAGTGGGATCCTGCACTGCTTCCTGAAAGGAATATTTTTCAGACACAATACATTTTCTCATGAGATCCATGTATCCAGTAAATTGATCAGAAGACTGTCTATGTCTGCACTGTGAAGTAGGGGCTCCTACATTCTGTGCAACATCTAGTCTCAATCTATCATCTTTCGTGGTGTGATTTTTTCCATTTCTTATGGATGTCTCTGCATGAGTGGCTTACTCCACTCCATGAAACTCCTCATGTGGTTGATCCACATATTGAGACTCATCTTTGGGAACCAACAGTTCTTCCTCTACATGCAAGTCTAGCTCCCTTTCAAGTGACAACTGCATAGCTTTCCCCTCATCGAATTTTATATCCCGTCGCATAACAGTCATCTTACTGTTAGGAAAATACACTCGATAATTATGGGGTGTTTCTATGTACCCCAAAAATATCCCAACTTTAACAGTCACCTCCAGCTTCTTCCTGGATTTTTTGCTCACATGTACATAAATAGATGAGCCAAAAATCTTAAAGTGAGAAACATCTGGTTTCTTACCAGTGAAAGATTATTCAGGTGTACTCATGCCAAGTACTCTATGAGGAAAATGGTTTTCTACATAAATCGCAGTGTTGCATGCTTCTACCCACAAATGCATTGGTAGGTCCTGATCATGCAACATTGCTCATGTTGCACCCATGATCGTTCTGTTCTTCCTCTCCATGACCCCATTTTGTTGTGGGTTATGAGGCACTATGAGTTCTCTTGAAATTCCTTCTTTGTTACAGAAGTATTTTAATTTGTTAGAGATGTATTATCCACCATTATCACTCCTCAGAGGCTTCTCTTGCTTCCCTGACTCTTTCTCCACCAATGTTTTAAACTCACAGAACTTTGAAAATGTTTGATCCTTCTTCTGCATGAAGAATATCTTGCATTTGTGAGAAAAATCATCAACAAAAATAACATAATACTTATGTTTTATTGTTGAATCAACCAAGAATGGTCCACACACGTCTGTGTGGATTCTCTCTAGGGTCATCGAAGCATGATTCTCCTTTTCATGAAAGGTGGACTTTACATACTTCCCCATGGTGAAACCCTTGCACTGATCTAACTGAGAAAGTGTTCCCATTGGAATTCCAATAGATATTTGTTGCATGATTTTCAAGGCTCCATGATGAAGATGGCCTAATCGCCTATGCCATAATTCACCCTCATCCTGTCTCACAATTTATACCTTTCCCATCATGGGAGCGCAACCATCTACCTCCATCTTGTAGATATTCTTAACTCAAATCCCTATCTTCTTGACTTTGACCCGTTCTTTTATGTCACAGGAAAGATTTTCCATCACTGAAAACAATGTCATAGCATCTGTCCTCCAACATTGCAACTGAGACCAAGTTTATCTTCAGACCTGGAACATTCATAACATATTTCAATTGAAATGGTTTACTTGACTCCCTTTGAAAGGTAATGGTACCAATGCCAATCACACTATATCGTCCATCGTCGCCCATCTCTATATGCCTTTTGAGATCTCTCTCCTCCAAGTCACTGAAAATATCCTTATCTTCCATCATGTGGAAGGAAGCGCCACTATCCAAATACCACACCAATCCTAATGCACTTGACGCCATGCATGCGATCAAGGAGAAGTCAAGTTCAAATTGCAAGG
>ML869782.1:0-14973 GCA_009831015.1 Picea engelmannii | reverse complement strand
ATTGGTATTGGTATTGGTATGGCATGGTATGGTATGGTATGGTATTGGTATTGGTATTGGTATTGGTATGGTATAGTATGATATTGATATTAGTATGGTATTGGTATTTATATGGTATGGTATGGTATTGGTATTGGTATGGTATAGTATGGTTACTGGTATTGATATTGGTATGGTATTGATATTGGTATGTCATTGGTACACACATCATTGCTAATGCATACCTTTTCCATGCAAAGGTATTGGTATTGGTATTTGTATTGGTATGGTATTGGTATGCATATCATTTCCATGCAATGATATGCAATGGTATGGATTGGTATGGTATTGGTATTGGTATTGGTATGGTATGGGATTGGTATTGGTATTGGTATGGCATGGTATAGTATGGTATTTCTATTGGTATGGTATTGTTATGGTATTGGTATTGGTATTGGTATGGTATGGTATGGTGTGGTATTGGTATTGATATGGTATAGTATGGTATTGATATTAGTGGTATTGGTATTGGTATGGTATTGTTATTGGTATGGTATAGTATGGTATTGCTATTGGTATTGGTATGACATTGGTATGCATATCATTGCCAATGCATACCATTTCCATGTAATGGTATGCAATGGTATTGGTATTGGTATGCAATGGTATGGTATTGGTATGGTATTGGTATTTCTATTGCTATTGGTATGCAATGGTATGGTATTGGTATTGGTATTGGTGTTGTTATGGTATTAGTATGGTATAGTATGGTATTGGTATGGTATGGTACGGTATTGATTTGGTATTGGTATTGGTATTCTTGGGATTTGCAAGAGAGAATTTAGCACAATGGAAATGTTATATGGAACTTTATCTCATATTCATGTAAGGATTAGGGATGAGAAATATAGTTTGGTTTGGTCCAAGAATCCTATTCTAAGATAATATATTGCAAAGATATGGTACAATACTATGTTATGTAATGCATAACAAGAAAAAATCATTGTGGTGGAAGCCCCTTTGGAATATTAGAGCTCCTATGAAGACACATGTTTATATGTGGTTGGTGTTGAGAGACAAGTTACTTCTTTGAGATCATTTGCAAAGGAGAAGTAACCAAGGGCCTGGCATTTGTTCACTTTGTAAGATGGATGATGAAGTTATCACCCATCTATTAGTGAAAAAAAACTATGTTAGAGAAGGTCCAAGGGAAAGAAGGCCTTATGAATGTTGGATGAGAATCCAACTTATCCAAATAGTAGGAAAATATAAATAAATTAAACAAAAGGGGCAAAGCCTTGCTAGGAAAACTATGTTTTTTATCAGGAGCCACAAAACAAGGGCTAGTATTTCCAAATTCCATAAATTGCAAGGAACATTCCACAAGTTCATAATATTCAAAGGAAATAAAGGACAAGGATGCCCAAACGGGGAGACATTGACAAAAATTAGGAAAAAAACAAGGCAAGGGATCCTTCAGTACTATTGATACCTTGTTCTCCATCCATATTACAAAGTTAGTCCACTTTTTATTTTGTAACATTTATTTTTCAAAATGAGTTGGATTCCAACCATATTTTTCCTCCTATCAAAGCATGGCACATCGACTAGTTAAACTAATAAATATGTAATCATTTACTTTTTAGGAAATAAAAAAAAAAGCATTTCACATAATAAATATACTTACAAAGGTGCATATCAAGGCTTGTAAACCTTTTCAGCCACTATGATGCATGGATTGGATTTTTGTAAGCCTAGCTTTGGAGGCTTTGTGTTGAGATTCAACATGAAGATCCTAGTAAAAATTATGCATCTACATTAGGATGGAGCCTCGGGTTGTTTTTAGGTGGAAGTCTATTTTTAGATGATGAGCAAATTCTATTTATAGATTATGTCTATTTATAGATGGTGAGGGAGTTTTATTTATAGATGTATGTCAACTATTATTATCCCTTAATAATAGTTGGACAATAAATATAATCTATTCTCAATGAGAACTTGGAAATAGTTAACTAAAGTGGAAAATCAGTTAGCTATAGGAAATTCGAGTTCAAAGGTTGACTGGTGGGACATGCAAGTCGAATTAGTTGTAACTGAGTGATTCGAAGTTGTAACAGAGTTGGATGTGTAGTTATGTGAGTTGTTGTTGTGGGTGGGAAATCCCTCCTATGGACTAACATTAAGGGTTTTATCATGCATGCAGAAATGACCTAAAGTCTCCTACTTTTTACCAACATCCCAATCCTAAATCCCATTATTCACATGCAAATACAAGGTTAAAGAGATCAAGTTATTGTACCTTAGTTTTCGTGTTTGATGTCGATCCCTTTAACGCTTGGTTGCTTCTTGACTACAACTCTCCTCCCAATGCTGACCTGGATTCATAAAAGACAAACAAAGAACTCCACATGCATATGATCTATAAACTAATGGGTTAGAGATTCTATCAAAATATAATCAAATTTAAATACTGACAATCCCATATGGCGAGATGAGAAAAGTATTTCTTTTATTAATCTCAAAAAAGTAACCTTACAATAGTGAGATCAACCAATGCTCCTCGAATCTGGTCCTAGGCTCCTCTTCAACTTGCTCCAATTGCTTCTGTATATGCTTCTCTTCACACAATAGTTGCAAAAGGTTGGGACAAGGGGAATACTAAATCAGGTATAGTTTCTTTGCTATGATTTTCTTATTTTAAATGGGACCCCTACCCATTCTTTTATAGACTAGAAAGGGCTAGGTATTTGGTTGAGTGACTGACTATGGATGGTTAGTCGGTTTAGTTAACTTACCCAAAATTGTGTGTTTCGTCTGCAACTTTCCATTTTTTGTTCTTTTTAGGTATACGCGGGCTGTAGTGGGTCAAAAAGCATACACACACGTACAGTAGTGGAGCATGGCGCGTATGCCTTTAAAAAGAGTGTTTTTTAAGAAGTTGTTCAGTAGTGGCTTGGAAAAGAAGTCAAATGAGATGGCCTGATTCCAGGTAAGCATGTCTGGTGCAATTTAGGGTTATAATAGATGCCCCCTAATGTGTGAGGTCAGAAGAGCATCTGATGGCAGAAATACATTATCAATCCTCACCAATGTACCAAATAAGTGAGCCTAGGAACCAAAATTTGGGAGGTGCCATCTACAAAATAACAATTGTCTCACCGAGGCGGGCATACCCATGCTTGGAATGAAATAAAATCATGGCTAACAATCAAATACATTTTAGATCCATGTCATATAACTATATAAAGTGTAGTCATGAGAAATACATAGTGGATATACATCTCGAAATCAAAAAGATATACATGGATAGTATCCATATTCAAGAAGCGAATAAGGCCTGATGGCTAGAGATGAGGCCTTCAGAGCTCGAGCAACAACTTCAAAATATTCACAACTCAGGTAGGAGTGTAATATGAGTGTATGAATTCACTACCTAGAGGTCTTCGACGACTTGTTAGGAACAGACTAAAGGATTTTGATGATCAGGTTGAGGGCTTCATGGATTTCGAACAAAGACTTGATTGATATTCCGGGCATGGGGGATAGAGACAATCTGCATAGGGGGCCGACTCAAGCTTGGTAATAACTTCCCTTGGAAAATAGCATGACATAAGATGAGACTCGGGAAGCATGATATTTTGACACAAGTTCATGATGCAGGAGGCACCGCGAACTCTCCATATGTTTGGAAGAATAACCAAATGGAGGAGGACACAAATCTATGTAGCGAGAACAACTTCCTAAGGTCATATTAAATCCCAGGGCTTGACGAACAAATGGAAGGATGTGATTTGTCCAAGGGCGACTCATTGTGCTGCCAATAAAAAGAAAATACTTTTCCCTTCCTCTTTTTGGGGTATACTTGATTTTTTTGTCTTTTTCAATAATTTTGGAAAGCTTGAAAAAGAATAAAAGAATGCTACGTTACAAAGGAGGATTGAGTGTCACGGACATAATAGTTCCAAGCACACGGAACACATGGATGCTTAGGGAAAAGTGATATATGAAGGAAAAGGACACTCGAGAAAAATCCTCCATGGGCCAAAGATGTCAAGACGCAAAGGCAAAGTGCTATAGGGCTTGCATATAAGGCATGCTTCAGATGGTTCCGTTGAGAGAAATATGGATCCGACATTAGGCCAAAGACGTAGTTATGCAAATGCGATTAATAAGACACATAATGGTAACGTCCTTCGATGTAATTTTAACGAGCCCAGAGAAGGTAAGCTCAATGGTTTTTCATATTTAGAGAGTCTGAAAAAAACTTAAAAGGAGACTCCACTGGGGTACCTTTTTCGAAGATAATCTAGTAATATTGAAAAAGGGGTAAACTAGCACCGACCAGACATCTATTCAAAACCATTTTAACGAGTGTGAGAAAGACAAGATCACTCGGCGATTTTTATTTTATTTTTAAGGAGTCTGAAAAAAGATTAACTATGGACTCCATCAGGAATGTTCTTCTGGACCAATTTAACGAGTGTGAAAGAATAAGGTCACTTGAAAATCTTTTCAATTTTAGGAAGTCTGAAAAGAGCTTAACTATGGACTCTGTGGGGGTTCCTTTTTCGTAAATTTAGTTCCTCAGGCCCCAAAAAAAGTTAAAATCGTACTTGAGAATACTCTTCTAGGGAACTGAGGCTCCTAGAGTATACCTTTGTTCATATAGTTGACCATCCAAACCGAAAAAGGGGTAAACTACCGCAAGATAGACGTGAATTCAAATTTCAGTTTAGCGAGCATGAAGGTCAACAAGATTTCTCGACAATCTTTTCATTTTTAGAGGGTCTGAAAAGGGCTTAAAAGAAGACCCGTTATGTTCTGGGAGTCCCGAGGGTGAGGTCAAGAGTGATAATACATCATGAAAATGAGGCTCAAACTCGTAATCAGGACAAACTAATAAGGACTCCCAAGCCTATAGTCATTAGTGATGGCATGGACACCAAAATGCAACCAGGATCTATCTAGGGCATCCATGTTAAGGTAGGCTCTACCACTAAAATATGACACTTCTAAAGCAACAATGATGGTTCCATGTTGCAAAATGGTGGGATCGATCCTATGGCGTAGTGATAAATACAACAAGATTCAAAAAGTGGTGGTGGAATCCTAACTTAAATGCAACAAGTTGGAAAAAATGACTTTTTATTAAAGGACCTTTTTAAAAACAAAGAAGACCCAAATCTCCAAAAAGTTTCCCAATACTCAAAGTAACACTCATCATAACAATCCATAGAATTGATTCTAGGAGCTTCAGTGGATGAAACGAACTTCTACTTGGACCAAGTAAATACACACTAACCCCCCTTGCATTTCCATTATTCCTTTATGCATTTTATTTTGTTTTTTGAGGGGGCGCTGACCTTAAAAAGGTCATCCCTACGTATACGTGAGTTTTCCTAATACAACCCGCATGTGCACACATGCAGAATAAAAACTAAATGCATGCACACGCGACTGTGTGCATTACAATCCACATGTACCCTCTAAGATGTGGAAAAAATAAAAAATTGCAAGGGCTAATCTCTCCTAAACTTGTAAACTGTAGGATGTATGTTCACTGGAGAGAAAGGGAGCATGAGGACATTGATCTTTTGGTTGACAAGGACCCTAATGCTCTTACCGCATTAACACAATGTGGTTTGATAAAGTTTTTCCATTGTCATTTCATGTGGGCACAACCTAGGCTACTGAACGCCTTGGTTGACTATTGGAACCTTGACGTAGAGGCCTTCATGCTTGAGGGTCAATCATTGACTCCAATGACCAAGGACATATAATTTTTGACTGGCCTCTCAAGGAGAGGGGAACCAGTCAATTTCTGAACTTTTCCTTCTGGGACTCTCAACATAGCGGAGTTGATTGGACTCCACTGTGAAGCTGGTACTGACAAGATGGGCACGCAGGTGCCAATAAGAAATATCTATGACCTATCATTGAAATTGATAGTTTTTCTTATTGGGTGGATCAATGGATTTGCAGCTCTACATCAGGCCTCCTGGGCACACATGAATTGTGTGATTTAGTGCTTAAATGCACAAATATTTGACTGGAGTACCATATTACTAGACTACATGAAGAGGTATTTGATGGAGTGTCGTATGCAAAGGCACAAGAACTTTGGATTTGGGACAATTATTTGTGCTTTCTTCTTTGAGAGAGTACCAGGTCTCAGTCCTAGAGAGATGATACGAGGGCACGAGGCCTCTCACCCCGCACTATGCAGATGGGCAGCGTTGTTGCCGCTATAGGGAGGAGGAAGGACCATTGGGGCCTTCGATGACAAGTTTTTTTCTTGGTGGGCAGGATAGATTCCAGTTATAGAGTACTACCCCTATGCCAGGATCGACTTCTCGAGAGATCCTGATATTCCGGTACCTCCCGGGTAAGTTTTCTTTGTTTTTTTTCTTTCTTTTTCAAATTTATTTAATTTTTATATATCATTTTTTGTATATACCAGAGTATCTGACAATTAAGTATGTGTTATGTGCAGATGTGGGGCCAGTGCATCCAACAGACTTTGCGAGGAATAGGCGATGTCCTCGACCAGAGGCAAGACCAGCTGCAGTTGGCAGACCAGTAGCAGCAGGGGGACCTCCAGCCGGAGAGGTTGAGAGAGTACTGAGATGGGTAGAGTGGAACTTTAACTCGCTCACTCATATAGTCCCCATGGAAGAGATCGAGGATCTGCTGCCATCTATGAAACCTCATGTAGTGGGGGCACCACAGACATGGGTTCGATTTTTTCGGCATTTGGCAAATGCCATTGATCATTATAATAGGTCCAATAGGCCCCGTCCTTAGTTAGATTGGACCGCTTACGTGCCGAGGTCACTATTTCTATATTTTTGAGGGCATAAGCCCCATGACTCTTTAATGGACGTATTTTTGAGGCGCTTGCGTCCACCCGTGTACTCTGATATTTTTTATATTATATATGGATTTTTATGTCTTTTTATGTCTTATGGATTACATCTACTTTAAAAATGTTTTTACATGTGCATGTGTGTGTCTTTATTACATGTGTGCAAGCTGCCAATCTAATATTTGATTAACTAGAGTATCTGTAACTTGATTTAATCTCCTAGGAACATCAAAATATGTAATATAATCAAAGTTTCATTCTAAGAGATGTAAACTAAGGAAACACTGGTGTAGAGTAGGATCATGAACATGGTAGACTCCATTTAACTGAGACATAACCAACAGAGCGTCTAAATAGACTCGAAGGTGAGAGATACCAAGTGACAAAGCGTCACAAAGTAACTCAATAATTGTGTTGTATTCAACGACATTTTTTTTGGTGTCGCCTAAACATATACCTCCTAAAGATCGCAACTGGCCCTGAGGTGTGAAAATCACCCAAGCTGTGGAGGCAAGCCTCCGAGTGTGCCGGCTAGCACCGTCCACAAATCCAACGAAAACCTCTGACTCACTTGACATCTTCCACAGTGAAGAAGATGACATCAAAAAATGACATGTCCATAAAGCCAAAAACCCAAAAAGTAATAGTACAAAGACTATACATATATTACAAAAAGTCACCCAAGGTGACCTACCTATGAGTAATACTTCTTGAGGTAGAGCCCATTTCTAGGCTTCGCCAAAAAATTTCCCTCAAAGTCCACCAGACGATAAGTGACCTTCTGTAGTACTTCTTTCACAATGAAAGGTCCAAACCACATGGGTTTGAACTTGCCTGCCCCCAGGGGGTCCTTATCTTGGTCATAGACTAGGACAAGGTCACCTTCAAAGAAAATCGAAGGATGAACAGACCGATCATACTGACACTTGAATTTTTGTTTGTGAGCCTCGTTAGACAAGGCCGCATCACGACATTGTTCATTGAGTTGTTTGAGGTATAGTAAC
Organism: Picea engelmannii; assembly: GCA_009831015.1. Taxonomy (NCBI): domain Eukaryota; kingdom Viridiplantae; phylum Streptophyta; class Pinopsida; order Pinales; family Pinaceae; genus Picea; species Picea engelmannii. The sequence continues at coordinate 7,125 of ML869782.1, read as the reverse complement.
TATTCTTCAAGTAGTGAAGTATATGGAAATAATTGTACTGCCAGTTTTAGTGATTGGATATGGCATTCTATAGGAAAGATTGATTCCATCCTGTAAATGAGTTGAAAAGGTGAGAAATCGGTTGCAGTCTTAACAGACATTCGGTAAGCCCATAATTCTAAATATAACATCAAATGCCAATTTGACTTGGCCAAATTGATCATTCGTTGTAGAATGGTTTTAAGAGATTTATTTACAGCTTCCACCTGACCATTCTCTTGGGGGTAATAAGGTGATGAATGTTCTTGCCTCAACCCAAGCTTTAATGTTAACTCGGTCATCATTTTGTTCTGAAAGTGACTGCCATGGTCAGTGACATTCTCTCTCAGGACGTCAAACCTTGCTATTATCTGGTTGAACAAAAATAGAGCTATTGTCTCCCCGTCATCTTTGAATGTTGGCATAGCTTCGACCCACTTGGTGAAGTATTCTATTGCTACGATGATATAGCGGTGCCCCCTTGCTGAAGGGGTTTTGCATGTAGTGTAATCAATCCCCCATTTAGTGAAGGGACCAATTGTAATAACGGGAAAAATGGGAGCGGGTTGTGCCCTCATCTTCCGAGAGAATATATGACATGGGTGGCACTTCTTGACCAATTCAACACAATATTTGATTAATGTTGGTAAGAAGTAACCGACTTGTAGAATCTTTTGGGCTGTTGCCAACCCCGACAAATGACCCCCACATGCTCCAGTGTGGAAATCAGTAATAACAATTTCCTCTTCTTCATGAGTGAGACATCGGCGAAGGATGTAGTCTACACCTAGACGATACAATGTGTCCTCGAGTATGAGATAGTTCTTAGCCTGATGGAGTATACGATGACGCTCATCATGAGAAGCATAGGCGGGACACTTCAAAGTATGGAGATAGATAAGCACATATCCATACCAGGGGTCAGAAGATGCAATCAAAAACATGTCTCCTTTGATAGGTGACTCGTCGGGTATAACATCACCTGATTCGACCGGAAGTTCCGATATGAGTTTCCGCGAAGACCATCGACTTTTTGGATTTCGCCGAAATGAATTCCAAGTCGAATTCCTGGAGGATAACGATCCATATACTGATTTTGCATCGATGACTCATCGTGTCAATACATATTGAAATGGATTCACGAAAACAATGACAGTGGTCTTGCGAAACAAAATATAATGATTGAACCATTGGATGGCATGAACTGTTGCCAACGCAAGTATTTCAATATGGAAATAATTGAGTTCCGGTCCAACTAGGCCTTGGCTTAGGTAATAAATCACGTATTTTGAGAGTAAATCATCCTCCTGAACTAAGACCATATCGATGGTCGACTCTGCAGCAACCAAGTATAATAGGAAATATTTATTATAATTGGGTGGCCGAAGTAGAGGGGTGGATATGAGGGAACTTTTCAATGCTGTGAAAGAGCGTTGAGTGGCTTCGTCGTAATGAAAAGTAACGTCCTTCTTCAATAAATGCATAAAACCATTTGTGATCTCGGTATAGTTTGCGATGAAACATCATAGAAAAATTGCTTTTCCCTGCATACTTTGAAGCTTTGGTATGGTGCAAGAGGGAGGAAATTGAACTATTGCCTCAACCTTGAGAGGATCTACCATGATCCCTGTTGTTGAAGCAATGAAACCTAACAGACGACCTGATGTGATGCAAAAAATACACTTGTTTGGATTTAAGTGGATTCGGTAGTAGCGACACTGTTCAAGGATGAGTCAGAGGTGTTCTAGATGATCAGCTCTCTTGTGAGATCATGACGTTGAATCATTGAGATAAGACTCGAATATGTGTTTGAGGTCGTGGAAAGAAAAAGACATGGCCCGCAAAAATGTAGCTCCAACATTTTTCAGACCAAAAGGCATTTTACAATAAGAGAATGTACCCCATGGACAGATGAAAGAGGTTTTGTGTTGGTCTTTGGGTTTGATTTGTATCTGATTGTATCTTGAAAAACCATCCATGAAATAAAAGGCCTCGCATCCTACACATTCATTGACTATCTGTTCAATAAATGGCGTGGGGAAATTATCTTTTGGGTAGGCCTTGTTCAGATCACTGAAGTCCATGCATACATGAATCGTACCCTATTTTTTATTGACTGACATGGGATTCGACACCCATTGAGTCAATTGGATGGGGTAGATGAAACCAACTTTAAGTAGTTTCTCTACTTCATCCTTGATAGCTTCTGCTTTCCTAGGATTGACTAGATGAATCTTCTGCAGGACCGGCTTGACATCAAGATAAGTTGTGATTTCATGTTCGACAATTCTTAGCTCTATGCCTGGCATTTCCTCATAAGACCAATCAAAGACATCGCATGATTATTTAAATAAATATGTGTAGACTTGAATCTACTTGGGAGAGCAGTTCGATCCGATGAAGATATTCTCCATGACACTAGGGGTTCTGGAGATGTCAATAGGTATCATTTCAGCTATTGTTTCCATATTTCCTTTAGCATAAACTTCATGTGTTTCCAAAGGATTGATAGCACAATATTTATCTCCATTCATGGTCAGAGTGAATTCTCCTACTTCAATTCGTCTTAACTCTGGGAAGAAGTAAGATCTATGATGAAGATCATCCCAGGGTCTATCCGGACTAGTCATTGCCTTAATAATCACTTTGTCTGAAGGCAAGACTAAGTCTAAAGAATCTGTATCAGTGAGGGAACCTTGAGCCCAAATAGGCTCGAGCACTGGATCTAACTCTTGTGCTGGAGTCAGATTAGGGTCGACAGAATCTCGTTGAATGATCGAGTATGCAAATTTTGTCATGGACAAAGGCATGGCCATGCCATGGTGTGCTGTCCCTTCCATCATAGCAGATGGGGAAGGAAGGGTCCATGGATCGTGAAAGTACATCGTGCGAAACGACGAGATTTGAAAAATTTCAGCTCGAGGCTAGTCAGGGACAACAGTCATATATTGGACATTGTCGTTCAAAGGCAGGTAATCGAAAGTACCCTTCAATGATGGGCACAAACCAACCCCTACATTGACGATGCCAGGCTGGGGGTTATCAATCATCGGGACCATGGAGACTCCCGATGAAGGGTCATGACGTGAGAAGGATAACTGATCAATGATCACAATCCGACCCTCGCAAGGAAAAAAAAATACCTGGAACACTGTTGCGACCATTGGTTGCATAGCATAGGTCCAACTCTTGGCTAACAAAATATTGTAGTCGAGGGACGGATCGACCACTTCAAATTCGACACACACAATTTTTCCCCCTAATTGCACTGGGAAAGAGGGGATGATCCCATGCGGTTGGAAAGAATGACTGTCAAAAGATGTAAGTAGAGTAAGTGACAGAGAAAAAACGGGTTTCCCGATGGCTATCCAACATGTTTAATACATCATGCATGTTGAGGCGCCCTCATCCACCACTGTACGAAAAATATTCTGGGTAAAATTTTTCATGGTGTAAGCCACTACTATCTGAAAAGCCACGTGGTAAGGAAGATGAGGTTTTAAGTCAGAGGCATAAAGCATGATCGTTCTTGGATGACAAGTCTTGGCAGAGCCTAAGGTAGCTAACAGGGCCTTTCTATGGGAAGGGAAACCCTGGAGGACTTCCAAAGCAGACGTTGCACAAGGGGTTTGTGATAAATCCTCCACCACAGAGTAGTTCTGGGAGGCCCTTACATTTGGGTTGTAAGAAGCTTTCTTGAACGCACCTTTTGGGATGTATGTCATTTTTTCTTCAATGTATTATCAATTTGAAGATGAAGAGGTGGGTTTTTGTCTTCTTTACCCTTCTCATAGGTGCTTGGATTTTCATAATCATGTGCTCTAGTCGTTATATAGGCATCACCTTTCATCATGTACATGTTTGCGGATGAAGGATTACTTGAAGATGGAGGGGTCCTTGACTGCCCCCTTCTGCACTCGAGGAGGCTTGAGTTATATTTTTCCCATGTGGGAATAGGTTCGTTAACACGACAGACTATTGTTGTGCCAATAACTTCTGGGCCTCCACAAGCCGAGGGAGCTGATGGGTCGGGTGGTCTTCCTTGCAAAGATTACAAGGATACTTTGACTACTTCTTTTCAATGTTGCCCCTGCCAACATTATCGGTGGGTTTCTTATCCCCCTTACCCTTTTTTTGTTGTTTCTTCTTTCCATCAGGATGTTGGGTGGCCTTTGGGTTTGTTGTTTGCACACTATGTACATCCAAATTTTGGGTAGGGGGAGCAATTGAACCAGTGGTTTGGCTGGCCATTGTCTGTTGTATTGAAAATTGTTGCAATTGATTTGACAATGGATCAACGGGCTTGGTTTGTGTTGAATCAATAATGCCATCAACATGTGGTCTAGACCTTTGCCTGGTTTTGTCAAGGATTGACCTCGGTGCATCTGGAAAAATATCATAGAGTAAACTAGATTGAGAGTAAATTAGCTCTAGCTATTGCGCTCTCATTATCACCTCTTCCTCGGAAAACACTCTGGACGTTGCGACGTCTTTAGATAACTGGGGTACCAAATACTTAAGGAAACACTCTAGCAGGAATGCTGGTGGGACTGGCACTTTGATCAAAATATTCTGACGTCTCCATTCTCGAATATGATCTGAGATATGGTCTGCCTTTGTCTGCTCGAAATTGGCCAGCAATTTGGTGCCAGTGTCATATCTCACAGGTAATTGGAAATGGTTCAGGAAATCCATTTCCAATTCTTTGAAGGAAGAGTATTGTGAGCGGTCGAGCTCAATGTACCATTTCACAACACTCCCTATGAGAGTGCGTTGAAACAATCACAACTAAACGGAGTCGTCTCTTAACGAGTTGGACGAGCACCATAAGTGTAAGGTAGTCATGTGATCACCAAGATCTTCCTTAGTCTTGGCCTTGAACTTTGGAATGTCTTAAGGCAACTTAGTCGGCATGGGGGGCCAACTCAGATCGTGACAAATGTGGTCATTTAAGAGCCCCGTGAAATCTAGCAAGTGAAGGGTTGCCAGAAATGAAAGTTTGGGTTGTGGAATGTAGCCGGGGAAAAAGGAGCCCGGGGTTTGATTGACACCAGGTTTCCAGGAAAATTTAGGTTGCTGGCCAGGGCTCTGGTAATAACCATGACCATGACCAACGTATGGATTGGGTGCTTTTTGAGACATCATCTGCTGATTCCTGTAATAAGACATAAAGGGTTGAGCTTGCGTCACATTCCAAGGATTTTGGGAGGGGTTGCCCCATGCCGATCCGACGGGCATAGGCATTGGACCTTTCTCAGGGTCCCAATGGGAATGGAAAGGGTTACCCTTGATCGACATCCCTGGCAAAGGGACTGGTCCCTGCAATGGATTTCAAGATCCTTGTGAGGAAGGAATTCCTAAGTGTGCCCCCTATGCAGGAATAGTACCCTGTACAGGATGTGGTTGTCCATAACCGTGGTTTCCCCCAGCTGAAATGACAACTGACGAGAAATCATTATTACCAAATGTGTCGAACAAAGAGAAAGGTGTCGAACCAACCAACATATTATAAGGAGGGACTGCTTGACTACCTGCTCCAAACAAGTTTATGTTAGGCCTGATGGAGTGTTGAGGAACACCGCTGAGCGAAGGGGACAAAGGGGGTATATGACCCTCACTGTAAGGGAAAGAGATAAAGGGAGTGGAAGTGACCCCAATAGATCCTTCCATAGGAGCATTGGAACTCATTTCCCCTAGACCCAAAGTTTGTAGAGTGGAGGAGGAAAGTATAATACTCGTACTGAAGCCAGGCATCCCGTATGAGAAAGGAGATCCTGTCGTGTTCTGAGGAGACAGAGCAATTATCACCACCATAGACGGAATCAGAACATTTCCCGAGGTAGAAGTAGTCGAGACCATGGTGGCTTGAACTAACGATGATTGGTTAGGAGGTGGAACACTCCCAGTAGTGACAGTTGTGAAGGAAATATCGGTATTCCCTGAATAATTGGCATCATTTGCTTCCATTGTTGTTGGTGACACTACTATACGCTCATAAGGTAGAACCTATATGACGATGGGCACCAATAGATCAGTGATGGGAGGGTTGTAAGGACCAAGAGCCTCTGCTCCGAGGTCAGAAATGATTGGTTCCTCCAGAATTGAAATTTCTTCTCTTGAATATGGGTTGGGCATAGTTTCCTGTAACCTGGTTGTCTCAAAAGACCCTTGCTGGTCTAATTTTCACCTTAGTGGTGGTGGGGGGGTTTGAGGTCAACCGACGACAGGCCCATAAGCCTTCATGACCGACAGAACTCCTGATCCTCCATTGGGTGAGAAGATCAAAGACACACTAGGGAAATCTATAATCGTTTGAAAACCAACACACACTAAAAAAATACCTATGAGATAAAACAAGTAGTCACTAACTAGTTGGACGAACAGTTACAACAACCAACACTAGAGAAACTTATTGATGAAAGTGAAACTTGAATACGGAAGCACCCTCTGGGTATACTCTGCAAAGCATGGCCCGATGTCTATCCTAGGTACTTCGATATACCCATGCAGTCACCTGTGTAGGTCACTAGAAAGATAGGCAACTAGGTTCCCAACGTGCAAACAACCACCAGGTGGGTACAGTCGACAGTCAGATGGATTGCAATGAGTAGGGTATCAAGCCCAAAAATTATCAAGGGTATCGAAAGCATGTGTTCCAAAATATGACTGAGGACCTCAAACGGATTCGAGACCCACGAAGCTCCATAGAAAATGCAATCAACGGAATCCCAAGACAAGCCCTCTATATGCGTTCCCCACTACGTTTGGTCTGGCTTTGGAGGGGTTATCCCCGCTACATTTCCTTACGCGACCTCATGTTTATCCCTTGTGTTAGAGGGGGGTCCCGGATAAATTTTACGATACTGGACTTTTGACACTCCCTAACATAGACTCTCATGTTTGTTTTTCAGCCTTGAAGAGTTTCCTCTCCAATTCTAAATCAAGGCTCTAGCCTAGACTAGTTGATGGACCCTACAAAACATAAAGTCTAGTTGATTTTAATTAATTGTTAATTTTTTGGGCTTGTATTAAGTCAAAGGTTATGAAAGTGGAACTAGTGATGTTTTGAGAGACGAAAGAGAAGATAAATAGCAAGCTGGAAACAAA
>ML869780.1:10796-30799 GCA_009831015.1 Picea engelmannii | reverse complement strand
AAAATCCCACACGATATCAAAGCAAATAATCTACCACTACACATAACAATTCCAGTACGCGGTAGCACGCGGCCTTTCTCTCCACGCAGTGCCAACGAAGACTTATCTCTCACCCCACCAGATCGCTTCTTAAAAACATTTTATTTTAGCAATATTTCAGAAATAGCGATATCTCTGTGACTTAAATCAGTGCGACTTACATAATGCGTGAAATATAGTGGAGAATAGCAATGACAGCATCCACGCAGCACAAAATATGATCATGCTCAATACACACAATGAACGAATACAAATCGTGCTCTACACACGATCATGATCACGATTTATTTGTTAATCAATAATAAAATTTAATATATTCTTTTAAAGATTCTTTTCATCTTCCTTTCGGGGTTGATCACCATAATTATGTGGCTGTGCTAGTCTAACTTACAATAGAAATATCTTCTAACAATTGCCACATTTCACCATTATTCTCCAACATTAACCAGATTGAAAATGACATGAAAGAAAAATTAGTGGTTGGCCTTGTTTTTAATATACATGATAATCTCCACAATAAAAACCAAAAAAGAACTGAATAAACAAAATTAGTAATACAACGATCCATCACCGAATCATACCAAATGGCGTTGGCTAAAACATTTAGACTAAACTATGCCGGATCGAATACATTAAATGTTTATGCAGTGAACAAATGGAAATAGCAAGTAAACAACTAAAACGTCCACAAAATCATCAGAGGTTGTGAGAACACCAAAATACTGTGTTCACACACATGCAAGATTTCATCTAGATGCAACTCCCCCTACCAACTCATGAATCACATATGTCCACGTGTTCCTTAACAAGCCCGCGTTGTTTTCAAAAAAATCCCAACAAAAAATTAGAAACTGGCCGTTGGCTGTGAACTTTGTTCAAAAATCGGATTTACATTTGTTCAAGAACCGAATGTATGTGCATTTGTATCGCTCCTTCGAACATTCAACCCTCGTTGAGATATGTTCTTGAAAGCCAGGTGAGAATACCAGTTTTGTTTAAATTGTTTAGATTTCGTATTTATAATAATAATGGGAAGAGCAGTGTTGTATATAGGTCTACCTCACAAGTTTCTCTCCTTGCACTTTGTAATTTTGATACAAAACTGTCTTAATTTAACAAATATATGTTCCAATGGGTTTTATGGACTCATGTTGACACATTGGAAGATCGTTTTTCTTTTTTTATTATATGAATCATAGATAATTCCCAACCATTGTTTAATATTCATTTAAACAAATACTTTTTTATGTCATAGTTATTTGCAGAGACGACAAAGCATGTAATTAGGCACGTTTATATTTATGACCAATCAATTTCTGTTTATAACTTCGTGCACTCAACAAAGTCCACTCCTAACGTGGAAATATATCCGTAAAAGCCCACAAGATATTCATAAAAAACTAAAAACCCACAAAACAATCAAGGTACTCAAATGTCCAGTTATGCATAAGGAATGAAAGCTCGACAGAAGCTTCAAAGTACTTCAGAGCTTCATATTAATTATTCTCGAATTTAATATTAGTTTTGAATGAGGTTTAATACGCACCAAATCAGAAGAAAAAAGTAAATAGCTTTGTCGGTTCTCGATCTTTTTTCTAAGGAAAAAATAAAAGAAATGATATGTATTCAAAGAACCATTAACAATATAACAATACTCTGAAAGAGATATTAACAATATTGATATGAAAGTCCTCCAAAGGATTTTTTTTTAGATGATTGAAGGCTTCCGACCCAACCGACTCTAAAACCAAAAGTAGGTTGGCTATTCTATCTACGAAAAACACATAACTGTTACATAACTGCTAAAAATGGGGGCTATACTAATACTAAAACCATGTGATCTAATTTTAAAAACCTTGAAGGTTTCCTGCAATGTCGGTGTTGGAGTCCTTGGGGTGACTTCCTACCTTCTTCTTAGAAGGGACTGAGCCTGAACCTACACCATTCTCATTCTTCTTAGAATCCATCTGTATCCCATTCCTCTTTCTCACCCACATATGGTATAGAAGCATGATAGTGAAAGAACTATCACAGGGCACTAGACAAGAATCAAGCATCAAGAATAAAAGATGGGTTTGATCTCCACTGGTTAACAAATTTCTCCCAACATAGATTTGAGCTAAGAAAAAGAATAATTTTAAAGTCCATTTCGATAATAAGAATTACGGAAAAATGTAACAAAAGAAATCGAACACTAGGGCTTACCTGTGAGCGTGAGAATGGACTCCTTCGGAAATTACAATTTGTAGATTCAAACTGTCATTCAATTATGGTCACGTATTTGTGTAAGAAATCTAGCAGATGATTGTCTTCTTTCTGTTATGGCAGGAGTCAGAGTCGGCACCGACGCGTATTGTTGTGGCCGCTAACGTTTGCCTTTATTTGTTCGAGACAGACAGGAAAACCATACAGATGACCGCCTTATTTTTGCTGTGAGATGAAGTATGCGCCTGCAAGTATTGTTGTGGTCACTACCATCCATATTTCTTGTCCAAGACAGACTGAAAAACCGTTGGAAATGGATGTGCGATGAAAACCGTCGATAAAGGTAAAAGAACATATGCCAATGTTTGATAGGTCGTGGACAGACGACGAAAAAGTTGGGAAGAACCTTCCCTTAAAGAACGCCTTCTGCGTAAATATGTAAAATTAGATCATTGAAAACATGAATCTATGTTTCTTTCCTTCATTTATTAATATTTTTTTAAAAGTATGTAAACTTATATTAATATTTTTTAAAAGTATGTAAACTTATATCATTGAATTTTTAATATTTTTTAATATTTTCCTTATAATATTGTTTTAGACTTCTAAATATAAATTGTGTATGGAGTTTATGAAAAGTTTATCCTTTCTAGTGGACACTCCACCTTTCATCCAAACTCTCCACTTCAATAGTGTGTGATGACGTGTGGAGTGTCCACTCTATACCTTGGAGGATTAATAAACTCTACATAAAGTTTATATCCATAAGTCTAAAACAACATGAATCTACTTTCCCAATAAAAAACTATTTGAAACTAAATTACTATATATAGTATTTGTTTAAATGGATATAGCTCAATCAAATGAAGGATGGTGCGTTCACTCTGTGGTTTTCTCCACAACTAATCTCTTCTCCCACCCTAACTGCGAGCCTACTTTCCCAAAAATCCCCTTCCTTGCAGTGAACGATATCTCCCTCCTGTTCCTCGCCACCTTGTCGGATCCTTCTCCAACAGCCGCCTACCCCACCAGCTCAATGGTGACCTATGAAGAGGATGTGGACTACACCCTGGACCCTGCTGAAACCATTCCCTAGTTCCCAATAGGTGGCAGCCCTCACCCAGTCTCCCCCAGGCACCTGGTGACTTCTGAGGTTTACACCCTTTGGGGGGATTTTGAACTTGCATAGTTCTCCTTACACCCATTGGATTTCTCTCCGAATCCTCCCATTTTTCCCAACCCCACTCCTCTGCAACTACTCTCCAGGGAACCCCCTTTCGCGACTGCCCCCCAGGGTTTACACCTAAGCCCTCCTTTTATCTCCTTTGAGTAGTTAGACTCCACAACAACCCTTGGATCTATACCCCTCTCCCTGTCTGGATCCTCACCTCCAGAGTTCAATCCCTTATGGGTTCCTCAATCCTCCCCCCTCCCTATCTTCCTCCCGGATCCACCCCCCACTTTTCCCCTTCTTGCGGAGGATCCTCCTTGGAAGAGCTAGAGGCGACACTACCCAATATTGACATGCACTGGCTTGACCCTCTTCTACAGGACTTCTTCTTCCTCCCAGACGTAAGCTCCAGAGTTCTATCTGAATCCATCATTGGAGGTTCATTTGTAGGCTTTATTGGCTCATACCTCCCACCATCAACCCTGAATGGTTGCGACTGTCTAGAAGACGGTGGCAGTGGGGAAGTTGTCCCCAATGATTTGATTAAGGACCCTAATCCTCACTCCTCGAACAAGCACATGAAAAGAAACAAGTGCATCGGGGTTGTATCAGACTCTTCTAAACTCATTCTAGGCGAGGACCTCTCAATGGAGGAAGTTTTGGAGCTTGTGGATAAATATGTAGTAGGGAAAGTTTACGGGAGGCATTTTAGTGAAAAAACACTAAAAATATGGGCACGCACTACCTAGGGCTCAGCTCAACCTGCTCCTCCAAAAATTCATTTCTTATCAAGGGGTTCGTTCCTCATCACATTTTCCAATGCAGCTCAAGCAACCCGAGCCCTCTCGGGTTGCTGGTCTATCGATTCCTCCCCTGTACTACTAAAGCTATGGGATCCAACCTTTTATGGAACGAGTGTGTGAGTGGATTCCTTTCCAATCTGGGTTCACCTGCCTAAACTCCCGCCCCATATTTGGTCAGAGAAGGTCTTTCAGGCTATCGTGAATACATTGGGCATCTACTTGGATGCAAATTTTACCTTCAAGGAGACGGGGGAGATGTCCCTAGCCCGCATCCTGGTTTCACTAAATATCATAGGAGGGCTTCGTAAGGAACTCAACATCACGGACCGAGGACGCACTAGGGCTCAAATCCTCGACTATGAGGGCATACCATTCTGCTGTCGTCGTTGTCATGCACATGGGAATATACTCAAAGATTGCCCATAACCACTTTGAGGATGCCCCTCAAACTCTCGCTGCCACCCGACGAAGAATCTACAATAGGGGCTTTCTCCCTCGTTGTCAACCTCTCCAACCACCTCCTCTACAAACTCACAACACTCAACAGACAGACCTACTTCGTGGGTACAAAAATCACCAGCGGGATTGGATTCGAGCACATAGCGATAGAATTTTGGACTGTCCTCCCTTCAAGACCGGGACATAGCTTCGCTTCGTCCAACAGGTATTTTACAAATGTCGTCCTTTGAATCTTTTCTAAATTTACATTACATTATTCCTCTACCAGTTCGGGATCCCTTGCGGTGCTTCAAATACCTCAAAATTGACAACCCTCCCACATTGAGACCTCTCCACTCCNCAAAAAAAAAAAGGTCGCGCCCCTTCTCCTCTCCTCACAACCCTCCCTAGCCTCCCTTTCTCTCTGATGCCCCTCCTCTCCTGACCCCCCTCCTTCCACTTTGTCAAAGATCCCTACTCTGACTCATTAGAAGAACCCACCATTCTCTTCCAACTATTCGCCCATCTATGCAACATCGTGGAAACCTCACGAAATAACTTTATTAGTCGTACCATATATGTTCTTTCGTTTTACTCGAATTAACAAAGAACCTTCAAGTTTCGAATCTCCGCACCCCATGAATTCGATCAACTATCCAAAAATTCTATGTCTATTTATGGGTGATTTAATTCTTCAATTGTTTAATCCCATTCTTTTAGCAAATCCCGTATTAACAAGACTAGTGACCCTCTTTCTTTTTCGTTACAACAATAATCTATCATTTATTATAAGTGATTTTTGCGGTTGGTTGGGTGGTCATATTCTATTCATCATTTTAACAAAATTGGTCTCTTTCCGTATAGAACGTAATTCAGTTATTGATTATACTATATTAAGACGTTATATCCATCAGACCTTTAGTATACTTCTTCTTTCGTATTGTTCATTCTATTTAGGTAGGGCCCCATTAGTTTTTATTAAAATAAAAAATGATGACATCGGTGACAAAGATGACGACTCTATGGTTATTGCTAGAGATGAAGATGACCGCTATGTTCCTATGGCTAGAGATGAAAATGACCGCTCTGTGGTTATGGCTAGAGATGAAGATGACAACTTTGTGGCTATGGCTAGAGATGAAGATGGGGCTATGGCTATAGATGAACATGAAGATGATTGCTCTGCGGCTATGGCTAGAGATGAAGATGTGGCTATGGCTATAGATGAAGATGAATATGACCACTCTGCGGCTATGGCTAGAGATGAAGATGAAAATGACATCTTTGCGGCTATGGCTATAGATGAAGATGAAAATGACAGCTCTTCGACTATGGCTATAGATGAAGATGAAAATGATAGCTTTGTGGCTATAGATGAAGATGAAGATGATCGATTTGTGGTTATGGCTAGAGATGAAGATGACCGCTTTGTGGCTATGGATATAGATCCGAAAAAATTGAAAGGACTTCCGAAAGAAGAAAAATTATCATGGTTCAAGCAACCATGGCCCATTATGTTCTTTGATCATAGTAGAGCTTATCGGTCAATACGATATATCGGGAATATCCCATTTAATCACCTAGGTCCTGCGAGGACTGAAGTATCTCAACATTTTTTTGGCACATATTTGAGTGAAGGAAAACAAAGAATCTCTTTTACGTTTTTACCTAGTGTATTGGTCCTTGGGGAAAATATCGGAAAATATAGAGATCTTTTAGATACTTCTTTCTCATCTGAGGATCCTTATCATAGATGGATCCATACCATGAAAAGAAGAAGAGATTATTTAGGGAATGAATTTTCGGATCGAGTGAAAGCTATAAGCAATGGATCTTCTGTTGAACATGTTATCGAAAGGAGAGTGGAATTCTCCAATTCTCAGGGAGATTCTTTTACTGAAATGTATGATCCATTCCTTAATGGGGCATTCCGTGGAACAATAAACCAACTCGAGTCCCCCCGAATGCTAAATGATTCGATCATTTCGAATATTTCGACTTTTGTAGAGGTATATATGAAAGACTGTAAAGAGGGATACCCAAATGATCAATTTGGGTATGGATACCATATATCTCATCATTGGCAGGAATTGGAACACGAAAGATTTTGACTGCCCTGGGAACCCTTACCTATAGATATTGTTCGTTCTCTTGTTCCGATCACTAAATCATCGAAAAGAGGAAAAATTGAACCTATTTTGAAACGACTCTATTTATTAGCAGAACAAATAATTCCAAATCAAGCAAGGAAGAAGATATTTGAAGAGTCTTTTTCAAATATAGATTCTTCTTTTGGTAACTTGATCTATCCAAAAGATTTGTTGGAAATTCCTTCTGATCAGATCCAAGAGATCTATGCAAAAAATGATGATTCGTTGATACATTTTCTGTGGTTGGAAATAGCCTTACGAGCAACCTATATAGATATCGTACCAGAAATAGCTTCATGTAATGAATGGATCTACACAAAATATTTGGTGAATATTTACAGCCAAATCGACGGTAGAAACATTGCGCCCAGAGGTACCATAAAATGGGAATTGATTCTTGATCTTTTTACTATGAATACAGAACAAAAGGTTACTTCGGAACAGATTTTTCTTTTCGAGTCTTTGGCGCAACATGAGTGGACAATACTACAAAATTTTTGTGGGAATGTATCTACGGATGATTCAACACAAACGAAATATTTTCTTACCCTTTACAAGGAAATACTATTGAATGAACCTCTCCAAATTAAAAAGATTCAGAAACATGTGCCTCGATGGTCATATAATGTTACGATGGATGAATTTGATGATGTAGACACAACTCCAATCACAACAAATAGCATTCGTGCAAGAAAGGTCAGAAGTATACTGACTTTTGATATTGGGGACAAAGAAATAGTTATGAAATGTTATTTTGTCGAAACAGATTATCGTCAGAACTTAATCAAAGGATCCATATGTGCTCAAAGACGTACAATTATGATATGGAAGAAGATGCAACCGAATGTACATTCCTTTTTCTTTTTGGTAAGAAAGGAAATACCCACTTATCATAAAGATCATTACGACACGTCTGATTTTGATAGAGTGAATATGGAACGAATCCCTAAAGAAATTAGGGAGAAAATCCAGAGATACGAAGAATTGGAGCCGGTCCCCCATAGTCCGACACTCATTGAGTCCTTATGTACAATGTGGCCGGAATTGAACTATTTAAGAGGTTTATTATTAGTGGCTCAATCAAATATTAGAAAACATATAATATTACCATCACTTGTAATAGCCAAAAATATTGTCCATATATTATTATTTCAAGGCTCCGAATTTCCCAAAGATTGGGAACAAATGAGGAGAGAAGTGCATATCAAATGCGCTCGTGATGGTACTGAATATTCTGAAACAGAATTCCCAGACAAATGGAAAAGAAATGGTACACAGATAAAGCTTCTATTTCCTTTTCGTTTGAAGCCTTGGCATAGCCCTGAACTCCAATTCAAGAAAAAATTGCGTTGGAGCTATTTAGCGACCCTTGAATTTGAAACTGACATACCTTTTGGTGATCCAATCCCACAGCTAGGACCTTTTTTCGAATTTTTTTCAACCTATCTTCAAAGAATTGATCTTCAAAAAATTGAAGAGAGGATTGATCATGTTTCAAAAATTGAGAAAAGGATTGATTCTTTTCAAAAAATTAAAGAGATGATTGTTGAGATCTACAAGAATAAGACACGTTCCATGAGTTAGATATATAGACAAAATTGAACTGAATGACCGGATAAAAAATCAATTACTGAGTGAGACTACCCCTATGGATAGTGCAAATGATTCATTAGAAGTGAATGATCCATTTGGATATGAAACCCAGACAATTAATGTGAAATATCCAGATGATCAGATGACCACAATGAAGGAGCAGATCAAATCTTCACGATCATAAATAATGCTCCTATAACTAGAATGTCTCTAGTGGATTTAGAGAGTAATAATGGATCGAAGGGGAGTTTGGGATCAACATTCAAAAAACAATTGGTTCAGATTCAGGGAATTCCTGGTCGATTTTGAAGGAAAAGTGTCCAATTAATCCGAAAAAGGTTCTATTCAATGAAATTAATTAAACTTTTTCTCAAAATAATGGACTGATATCTTTTACCAAGTGTTATTCATTTCCTCGAGTCAAATATCAAATTTTGGATTCGATCCTCTTGGATCCGATCCACAGGGAATATATCAACAATTTACGGACGAATATTCATTATTAATAATGATATTTCAAGAATAAATAGAGGTAAAATTACCAACTACTATTTGATCAACGAAAAAATACAAGATTTTGAAATTCATCCTAATCGAAACATGTTCTCAATGTCCCAAGCATATGTATTTCACAAGATATGGTAGATAAGGGCAATGAACAGGTCCTATTCAAAGTATTTATTCAAATCCCGAGCCCAAACATCATATCCCTTGATCAAGAATAAGATCAAAGTATTATTAGATATACAACGAATATTGGATCACGAGAAACCATAAGATCTGAAGGAGAATGACTGGAAACAATGGTTGAGATGTTTTGACTGGCACAACATATCCCCAGAGTTATGGTCTAGGATAAACCCACAGAACTGGAGAAATGGAGTAAGTAAGCAATGTATGTGCTATGAAGAACGATTCATTCCCTATGAAAAACAAAAAGACATACATCTTCGGGCGTGAGGGCCATAACTTCCACTGGTCCATGACATATTATTATTACTCATCCCCTGCCGCCTAGAACAAAGTAATTTGGACCTCTGGGATTTCTCGTTTAGACTGTGTCCCTGAAGTTTTTGACTTTAAGGAGCTGGTCTCTTGGTGCGCTGATAAATTTATTTCAGACCAAAGAATTATTCCATTGCAGGACCACTCTTCTGTTTCTTTGTCACCTTAGGTCTGCCGCCAAATGTTGTGATTGCCAGAGCCAATATTGACGTTCAAAGGAGATGATTGCAAGCAGTTCCTAAGAAAGCATAATAGAAAGTTTGACCTCTTTCCCCAGTTCTTGGAAGACTCGATGGTAGTTCTTGAAGATATCACAAGCTTGCATGTTGGTTCATTTAGAAATCCATACCGAGAAATTTCCTGGTTGTTTACAAGAATAACGGGACATGAGTCCGCAACAACTATTTCCTAGATGGCTCTTTATATTTTGTATTTCACAATCAATGAACAAGCCATTTTTGATTGGGGCAAGCTAATTTCCCATGAAATCTGTTCTCAATTGTCAAGATTCAAAAAGGAGAAGAAATTTTATGTTATCTTCCTTGTTTTTTGCGATAGCACATTGCTGCTAGTTTCCAAAACTGTCTCTCTCCAAGAAGGTCAATAGGGAATTCGGCCTAGTAACATTTTAGTACCAGGCCTTGTGGAAGCATAAGGCCTCCCACTATTTTTATGAGTTTTTTAATGTCTTTGTGTATGTTTTCAAAGTTTTGTTATTAGGAGAAGATGCTCCCCGCATATCTGACAAGGAAACCAGGTTTTTGGACAAGAAGGGGGAACTTGAACATATGGATAATTACACTGTGATAAGGATTTTTGGCTCCAGGGAAAAACCTACTCTCCTTCCATGTCACATTACAGACATAATGTTTGTTACAGAAGTAGCAAGACAATACAACTATTGGTTGCATCTATTCCAAGAGAAGATAAAAAAACAGTTCATACCTCTGCCTTGGAAAGTCGGGGACTTCGTGTTGAAAAACATCAACAAAATTGATGAAATCGTAGCCCATTTTAGCAACTTGAACCTAAGATATGCTGAAATCCTAAGAGGGCTCGACCCCAATAATTTGTTTTTACAACATTTACAAACACTTGGCTTCGAAAATTCTTTTTTCAAAAAATACCTTCCCAAAAATAGAGACATTGACGACAACGCTCATGTTTCTAATGTCGACGACCTAGACACACTGCAAAGCACCAATGAATTGTACAAGTAACATGGACAAGGCCCCAATGAGAAGAGTGTTAAATCGCCAGATAACACTCCCAAAAGTACGACATCCCGGAGCATCGCTCCAACGACCCACCACAACAACAGAGCAACTCAGAGTTCTTCAAACGAAGGAGGAGATAATGATGCTCCTCACCTTAAAATTGATAGTTCTCACAAGCTTCTAGTTGACAACAAGAGAAAAAAAATGTGGGACGGGCGGAACAACCCGAAATTGAGAGTGAGAAAATGGAACTTGAGCCTGATCTGGATAGCGCATTCTGCCACCTTGATCATCTAGGAGACGTGATCCAGTATAGTCGTCCAATGGACATATCTAATACCAAAATGTTGACGAAGATGAATCCTTCGTGTTCCAAAGCATTGTTTTTTACCACCAGTCCAAAAAATTAATTATTGAAAAAAATGATGTAAAAAATAAGAAAGGAAAATCTCATTCAGAGGTTAACCTTGCGAAAGTGCGATCGTCCCAGATCTGTCAACTTCACATAGTGACTGGAGATGCTCTTGATGATTCCATTGGAAGCATTGAGCCCGAGAATGTCAGACTGAAGGGTCGGATCAATGAATTGGAAGAAGCTTTTATTCCTATGCCATTGCTTGCCAATCCTTTGGCAAAAGCCATGCCTGCCACCCCTCCAGCCAAGTTAAAAGGATCCTCCAGCCTCCTCACAACATGGAGAAGATATGTGTAGAATAATATCAAGAAAAGAGTGGAACTGATTACTAAGGCATGGGAAACATCACAAACCATGACTTCCCTTGGAACGGGAGCACATAATTTGCTCGAACATTTGTAGGCAGATTTAAAAGATGAGGAACATTTCTATTTAGATAAGGTCCTTCCTTTTGGCACCATTATCAACAACATGGCAGAAACGGGAAGAAGACAACAAGATCTCCCATCCAAAAACTGGTTCGGTTAATTAAATGCACACTGGAAAGAAAAAGTGAAGAACATGCATCTCATTGTCCAATCATGTGAACAAACCATATCAAAGAAAGAAAAATTATTCACAAAGCTGACCAGAATAGACTTAGCCGGAAGGACCAACAACTTCCAAGATCGCAACTTAATTGTCAACTCCTTGCCCTTAACTAAGCAAGCCTTCGATAAACAGGTTGATATTTTTAAGGCTTTGTCTTTGGAAAAGTTTTACAACATCCTTGAATATGGTCAAGATGACATCGACAACTGGCTAGTCGACTATTCGGTACAGAATGAGGAAATTGATCAGGCTCTGCGTAATATTTCTATCGACTTCAGCGAATTAGAAAATGAAATTTTCAACATAAAAATCCTGAATGAGATCAACGTCGCCCCAATGAGAAGCTACATTGAAGAATGGGTCGAAAGGGAATTGAAGCAGGCTACCGACGAAATGCAACAGGCAGTTGCCATGATTCGAGTAGCTGTCGACAACATTAATGAAAAGGCATCAACAAACAGATAGCAACATGAGTCATATACCGTCATTGTAAGCCTATACTGATCACATCCTGCTTTGTTTATCAACCCAGTTACTCCACTTTTTTAAATAGAAATCTCTAGTCAAAGACTGATCCTTTCAATTTATTCTTTTCAGGTATTACACTCTATCGACACCCACTTCTTCTTTCTACAATCTTATTTCTTGTTCATATTTCTCTTACAATCCGTAGGAGCCCCAATCCCACTCTAATCCCACTCTATATGACAACAGCGCAAAACACACTTCATTTCTTACGTATCCCACCGGTACAGCAGCACTTGTGATGTTATCTATCTCATTACTTATCTGAAAAGATCCCTTTCATTTCACGTTTGTTTTAATGGCGGGGGTTTGTCATAATCTGTACAGCCGCAGCCAACTTGTTGGTCGCGATTGCCTTGCTGTGAAGCCACTTCCCGCTTCTTAAATCCACCATTTTCCTCCTTACATTCTTCATTCATTATCCACGGATCTTCATGTTGCAAAATTCACTCTCTCCAATTCTACTCTCTGCACCGCTCTCGATCTCTCTCACAACAACTCGAGTATGGAAACAGTTATTAGGAACTGGTTCATGGTTTCAGCTCTCATATTTGTTAATGTTTATATCATGGCATCCCCAGTTGACGGCGCGGGYGCAAGAAACACGTCAATATCGGGSCTSACWGTGGGTTTTTACARCAAGACGTGCCCCCGGGCCGAGATGATTGTAAGAGATACTGTGGCTAAATACATGTCCAAAGCCCCATCGCTCGCAGCTCCTCTTCTCAGGATGCATTTTCACGACTGTTTTGTTCGGGTGAGTAATTATGATCAATTGAATATTTGATCTCGCCTCTCCCTCTCATTCTGTTTCTAGTTTTTGACTAATTATAAGCGGTTGATCGGTTAATGAATATGGTTGCAGGGATGTGATGCGTCAGTGCTATTGAATACAACAAACATCGACGAACCTGCTGAGAAAGACGCTGTCGCAAAATTATAATCTTGGTGTAGTGTTCGGGTCGGAAAGGAAGGCATCCAATTAATTGGAAAGATAATAGGAAGTGTATGGAGAATGTGGCAACACGTTGGCCAGAATTCCAACCCATGGATGGTGAGATACATGACTGAGATAGAGAGCATTATGTAATTCAATGCAAGGTGCACGGAATAAGAATGAGTTGAGAATCGCACTCATGCATAATAAATGATATAATTGCATACTAAGTGAAATGGTTGAATATGTTTGGTAAGTACATGCATATATATTATTGCATGGAAATAATTATGTTGATGGCTGAAATGTTGCTAACCCCTAAAATTGAGAACATTTCAGGAACTGTTAAACACTGCAACAGGAAAGTTACAAGCCAGGTAGTCACAAGAATGGAAACTACATAAAATTTTATGTTCAGAAAATTGAAATAATGAACTTACTGTTGTTAACTTTGGACATGCATATGCATAGAATGACGAGTCATTCTATTGGTCAAGTTGTTTGGTAATTGTGATTGAATTTCCAGGTGCAGAAATTCTAAGATTATTGCATAAGATGTTGTATATATTGAATTATGATGTACAGAAAATACCGACAATTTGTTGGAGTATGTAAGATGAAGTCCTGCAGGAAAATAGTAGGCAGTTTTGTGCCTGTGGAAAAATCACAAGGATGACTGCATTCATAATGTGGCAATAGCCAAGATGAATCATGAAATAGGATGTCATGTTTTGGGAATAAAAGATGAATTCCTTTCGAATTAATTGGAATTCCTAAATGAATTCTTGTATGTTCTCTCATGATAACTGCATGTGGTTGATGCAGATGAGATGATGTTGATAAAACTTAAAATGTTGGCTACAAAGAGTATCTCGGGAAGATGCTGCTTGGAAACCTTTGAGGGCAGTTGGAACTCCTTGAGCCATGGTGCTCTAAGACTTCCAGTCCGACCTGTTGCCAAGCCCAAGGAAGGGAGGTGTAGCACCGATGGACTGTGCTTGTGAAGGTGTGTACTCCCGGGTGGACAGGCATGTGGGGAATGAGAGACCGTTGGTTGGAGTACTGCCGAGGTTTGAATGGTTGGAGTGCTGCTGAGGTCTAGTACCTTGGCCTAGGCCATGTGGATAAGGATTGTGGACCATGGCTATCTTGGGAAGCCATTGCCTAATGGAGTCATAGCTCTGCTCCGGGGTGGAAGGTCTCTCAATCAAAAGATAAGTACAATTCTCTATTTATTCTATGTTGTGTATGCTGTATACAGTTTTAATGTTATTGAATTTGTTTGTATATACATACATATACATTGCATATATGGTTGCATTACTGCATCCATGATTGTACCTAAGGTGTCTCATATTTCATTGTTTAAGAAATATGTACTTGATGCTAATCATGTTATCGATTGGAATGTGATTCAGTTGGAACCAGAAGGTGTCCTGCAAGTGCATCATGTGCGCATATTGGACAGGAAAAGAAAACGGCTCCGGAATCGAGCTATAGAGCTTGTAAAGGTCCAATGGACATGGTACGGTCCCGAGGACGCGACATGGGAGCATGCAGATGTTATGCGGGTAGAGTAACCGCATCTTTTTGAAGATTTTGAAAGGCTTGCAGAGACAGTGTAAGTTGCACTGAGGACAGTGCAAAAATAAGGGGAGGGGGATTGTAGTGTCCCCAAGGTCGAGCCCTGTTGTAAACCATGTTTTGAAGGAATTGTAATTATGTTTTATAGGCTGGTGAGCCAAGTTTTTATAAGCTGGACGCTTATGTGTTGTCAGGCCAGGGAGCCTGAGTGTTGAAGGTTAGGAACCTGCTGTTGTATACGTAATCACGCAGAACAATTAATAAAACATAAACACTGCCATGTGCAGACCGACCACGATGAATGAGTGAAGGGGGACTAAGCATCCATAAGGTGGGCAAGGAATTAGGGGCTGGAAGGTGGAAAAAGGGGCTAAGTGTTGAGCCTAGGGGGCTTAAGCCTGGCAATAATATTTTAATATTATCCCAAAAGATATGTGCATTATATGTTTTTAGCCTAAGTCCTTTTGGAAGGACATGTGATTTCCAAATGGTGGGAGGAACACATGCTGAAGGAGGCATGCAGTGGCACGGGGGACAAGTGTCAATGATGGCGCATGCAATGAAAAGCTGAGACGAACCGTGATGGGGGGGTAGCTCCTCCATTCTACCCGACCGTCGGAACGGGGAACCTGTCCGACCTCTGCAAGAGATACCCTTGTGCACTCTGAACCAAAAGGTCGGTGTCTGTATTTTCTTCTAGAAGGCTGGACATCCTTCCGGTTGTGAACCGTTAAGTTTGAGTCGACCCCTGCGTGGACAACTCGTCACGCATCCTTTAGAATCCAGAATGTGAGTCTATTCTATGCTGGCGGATTGGGAAATAGAAGTGACCAGCCATTGTTGAACCTGTTGGGAAGCCCGTGTCTGTTTTCCCATGAGTTGTTGTGACCACGCAGTGCTGGACTATGTGGGGTCTTATTGGCCAGTGGTGCAACGCTCTCTCCAGGTGAGAGAGTGCGCGAAGGAAGGAGAGGACTCTTGGAAGGAACCCTGTAGTTGCCACAGAGCTCAGAGACTTTTGGTCTGGCCTGTTCCTGTAACCCAAGGCAAGGGAGATTAGCAGCCGAAGGACTGTCCAAGTGACAAAGAAGGTATATACTCCTGGGGTGGAACAGGCATGTGGGGAATGAGGGTCTGTGGGCAGTGAGCGTGGGAGGTTCCTTGGAGAGAATCCCTTCCTTGTGGTTGTGTGTTGTTTTCCTTGTAACCTCAGCCTAGCCTAGATTTCCTTGTCTCGGGGTGGAGCTTAGTCCCAGCTCGGGGGTGACCCACTGCTGAGCTGATGAGCAGTGTGGTCTAAGGCTGGGAGGTTCGTGGAAGGCCTTCACTTGGTTGGTGGATTCTACCACTGTTAAAAGATAAGTATCTGATTATGTTTTAATCATGTTTTGCATGACTCTACTGCTTATGATATCATGATTTTTGCTATGTATATGAATTAATATGAAATGCTATGGACTGTTAATTATGGCAGTAACTCATATGAATACTCTGTGTAGAATGTGTTTATTTGTTTAAATGCATGAGATTTATAATACCTGTATGAGTTATGTGCAAGATGGTGTTATAAGTTTTTCTTTTAAGAGCGATTAAACAAAGTAGCAGAAAAGGCGTGCTACAGTTTGGTATCAGAGCGATTAAACAAAGTAGTAGAAAAGGTGTGCTACACCACTCTTCTGTTTCTTTGTCACCTCAGGTCTTCTGCCAAATGTTGTGATTTCCAGAGCCAATATTGACGTTCAAAGGAGATGATTGCAAGCAGTTCCTAAGAAAGCATAATAATAGGTTGGACCTCTTGCCCCAGTTCTTGGAAGACTCTATGGTAGTTCTTGAAGATATCACAAGTTTGCATGTTAGTTCATTTAGAAATCCATACCGGGAAATTTCCTGGTTGTTTACAAGGATAACAGGACATGAGTCCACACCAACTATTTCCTAGATGGCTCTTTATATTCTGTATTTCACAGTCAATGAACAAGCCATTTTTGATTGGGGCAAGCTAATTTCTGATGAAATCTGTTCCCAATTGTCAAGATTCAAAAAGGAAAAGAAATTTTATATGTCATCTTCCTTGGTTTTTGCGATAGCACATTGCTGCTAGTTTCCAAATCTGTCTCTCTCTAAGAAGGTCAACTAGTAATTCGACCTAGTAACGTTCTGGTACCAGGCCTTGTGGAAGCATAAGGCCTCCCACTGTTTTTATGAGGTTTTTAATGTCTTTGTGTATGTTTTCAAAGTTTTGTTATTAGGAGAAGATGCTCCCCGCATATCTGACAAGGAAACTGGGTTTTTGGACAGGAAGGGGGAACTTGAACATATGGATAACTACACTGTGATAAGGATTTTTGGCTCCAGGGAAAAACTTGCTCTCCTTCCATGTCGCATTACAGACATAATGTTTGTTATAGAAGTAGCAAGGCAATACAACTACTGGTTGCATCTATTCCAAGAGAAGAGAAAAAAATAGTTCATACCTCTGCCTTGGAAAGTCAGGGACTTTGTGTTGAAAAAATTCAACAAAATTGATGAAATCGTAGCCCATTTGAGCAAATTGAACCTAAGATATGCTGAAAGCCTAAGAGGGTTCGACCCCAATAATTTTTTTTTACAACATTTACAAACACTTGGCTTCGACAATTCTTTTTTCAAAAAACACCTTCCCGAAAATAGAGACACTAACGACAACACTCCTGTTTCTAATGCCGATGACCTAGACACACTACAAAGCACCAATGAATTGTACAAGCAACAGGGACAAGGCCCCAATGAGAAGAGTGTTAAATCGCCAGATAACACTCCCAAAAGTACGACATCCGGGAGCATCGCTCCAATGACCCACCACAACAATAGAGCAACTCAGAGTTCTTCAAACGAAGGAGGAGATAATGACCCTCCTCACCCTAAAATTGATAGTTCTCACAAGCTTCCAGTTGACAACAAGAGAAAAAAAAATGTGGGACGGGTGGAACAACCCGAAATTGAGAGTGAGAACATGGAACTTGAGCCTGATTTGGATAGCGCATTCTGCCACCTTAATCATTCAAGAGACGCGATCTAGTATAGTCGTCCAATGGACATATCTAATACCGAAAATGTTGACGAAGATGAATCCTTCGTGTTCCAGAGCGTTTTTTTTGACCACCAGTCCAAAAAATTAATTATTGAAAAGAAGGATGTAAAAAATAAGAAAGGAAAATCTCGTTCAGAGGTTAACCTTGCGAAAGTGCTATTGTCCCAGATCTGTCGACTTCACATAGCGACTAGAGATGCTCTTGATGATTCCATTGGAAGCATTGAGCCTGAGAATGTCAGACTGAAGGGTCGGGTCAAGGAATTGGAAGAAGCTTTGATTCCTATGCCATTTCTTGCCAATCCTTTGGCAATAGCCATGCCTACCACCCCTGCAGCCAAGTTAAAAGGATCCTCCAGCCTCCTCACAACGTGTAGATAGAATAATATCAAGAAAAGAGTGGAACTGATTACTAAGGCGTGGGAAACATCACAAACCACGACTTCCCTTGGAACGAGAGCACATAATTTGCTTGAACATTTGCAGACGGATTTAAAAGATGAGGAACAATTCTATTTAGATAGGGTCCTTCCTTTTGACACCATTATCAACAACATGACAAAAACGGGAAGAAGATAACAAGATCTCCCATCCAAAAACTGGATCGATCAATTAAATGCATACTGGAAAGAAAAAGTGAAGAACATGCATCTCATTGTTCAATCATGTGAACAAGCCATATCAAAGAAAGAAAAATTATTCACAAAGCTGACTAGAATAGACTTAGCCAGAAGGACCAACGACTTTCAAGACCGCAACTTAATCGTCAACTCCTTGCCCTTAACTAAGCAAGTCTTCGATAAATAGGTTGATATTTTTAAGGTTTTGTCTTTGGAAAAGTTTTACAACATCCTTGAATATGGTCAAGATGACGTCGACAACTGGCTAGTCGACTATTCGGTACAGAATGAGGAAATTGATCAGGCTCTGCGTAATCTTTCTATTGACTTCAGCGAGTTAGAAAATGATTTTTTCAACATAAAAATCCTGAATGAGATCAATGTCGCCCCAACGAGAAGCTACATTGAAGAATGGCTCGAAAGGGAATTGAAGTAGGCCACTGACAAAATACAACATGCAGTTGCCACGATTCTAGTAGTCTTCGACAACATCAATGAAAATGCATCAACAAGCAAATAGCAAAATGATTCATATGTACCGTCACTGTAAGCCTATACTGATCATATCCTACTTTGTTTATCAACCCAGTTATTCCACTTTTTTAAATAGAAATATCTAGCCAAAGACTAATACCTTTCAATTTATTCTTTTCAGGTATTACACTCTACCGTCACCCACTTCTTCTTTTTACAATCCTATTTCTTTTACATATTTCTCTTATAGTCCGCGGGAGCCCCAATCCTAGTCTATATGACAAACACATTTAAATTTCCAAGAATATGTAACAAACAATATTATTTTTTGATATATTTCAAATAACACTTTTTTTTATCTCTTTTTATATTTGTGTTATCATAATTTTTAATCTTCCACTATGCTTATAGTAAGTATACTCTCAAAAGATAAATGAGAGTGTAGAGGCCATGTGTCATTTACTCCATGGATACCACGTGTGCTTCATGTGCCTCCCATCCCTGTGCATTTATTCGGAATTCAACCTTACAGGGACTACTCTAAGGTGCCAAACAACACTTGTTTGACTTATTTGACTTTATAAAATATACATACCCTACTCCTCTTAAAGAAAAAAAAGAGATATACATACCCTACTCCTAAAAAATTAAAGAAAGAGATATACATACTCTATTCCTTAAAAAAAAAAAACTCAATAAAACTAATATTAATTATAGGTCTTAAAATTTTGAAATCAATTCGTGTAACTTTCACACGTCCGTATCGAAAAGATATTCGTTTCCAAGGCTAATATCGAAATCGAGATACATATATTTAAATTAATTGCGTATTACTTTTTCTCGACATCGTTGCTGTACTGTAGTGAATGTTACAATGAAAAAACGAAAAGCGCAAGGATAGGGTACAATGATTGATGATGAAGATAGGAGGCTATCAAATTCCTTTTTAAATAATTCTGAAGGAATTCGAAGACACCAGCGCAAAAAACACTTCATTTCTTACGTATCCCACCGGTACAGCATCACTTGTGATGTTATCTATCTCATTACTTATCTGAAACGATCCCTTTCATTTCACGTTTGTTTTAATGGCGGGGGTTTGTCATAATCTGTACAGCCGCAGCCAACTTGTTGGTCACGATTGCCTTGCTGTGAAGCCACTTCCC